>JAVFBX010158507.1:10532-26705 GCA_034783855.1 Mopalia kennerleyi
CTAACCAGTAATATATGCATGTAACGGAGCAGCTATATATGTATGTAACGGACCAGTAATATATGCATGTAACGGACTAGCTATATAAGCATCTAACTCACCACTAATATATGAGTGTAACGGACCAGCTATATATGCATGTAGCTAACCAGTAATATATGCATGTAACGGACCAGTTATATATGTATCTAACTAACCACTAATAAATGCATGTAACTTACCAGTAATATAAGCATGTAACGCACCAGCTATATAATTATGCATGTAACAAACCACTAATATATGCATATAATGGACCAGCTATATATGTATCAAACTAACCACTAATATATGCATGTTACTAACCAGTAATATAAGCATGTCAAAGGTAAAAATGGCATACCAGGCAATGTTGATATTTCAGTGATTATACGGCTATAGGATATTGACCTGGTATGACATTTTTACCTTTGACACTTTAATATCTTAAACAATTACTTGCGACTTCTTCCGTATTTTGCTGGAGCGGGTTCCACTTGTGTTTTCGCAATGCTATTTGGCGCTAACGTTATTGTATCTGTTGGTTGATACCACGAGAGCCGGGTTATGGTCCTGATCTCCAAGTCCGCCTTTTAGAGTCTTGAGCGGAGGGGGCATCTTTTCTTTCAAGACACTTTTTGTAGATAAATATAACGTGTGTACAATTATTGTTATAACACTTGTCTGATAAAGCAACCCTCAGGATTTCACGCGGTGCAAACAAATCAAAGTGATTTCCACTCCATTAAAAACTGCTGTCAAAGCACTAAAGAAAGAGATAATTTACTTTAACTGGTATTTTAGACAGCAAGTACTAAATAGTATTTTAGACAGCAAGTACTATATGGTATTTTAGACAGTGGTATTAAATGGTATTTAATAGTTATTAGTGTCAAACTTCAGCAGTTTTACAGTCTTCAAATGGTTTATTACATTTGTACAGTTTGGTGAAGATAGTAAATGACAGCCCAGCTGGAAAGTACGGTGGAGAAAGAGTTTCCTTTGACGCGTATGTTTTGTGTATGTTACCGGAAATGTCCTCCATCAACCACATCATAAACGGAAACTGATTTTCAACCAATCGCTTAATCGCGTTAGCGCATCTTTTTTAACTCTGCCATCTAGTGACCGGAACTATGCGAAGAGTCATTATTTCTCAGCGGGCATAAAACGCAATGTTTCGTGCAACAATCATAACTAGAATTATGAATAAAGCAACGAGAGAGTAACAATGAAAAGGTCTTATAATAACATAAAATAATCCCTTGATGTGGATGTATTGTGACGGCCCCGGCTAGCAGCGGTACATTTGTGTGACCCCTGATTGCTTATATTACTTCATAACTTGATAATCTCATGTAATACTTTGGCCACAATGTCCCCGAAAGGTGGTGAGATTATGACAATTATCTGTCGATTTATTGGATTATCCAGCTCACAAAATCTAATAATGTCATATTGAATATGTTTGGTGGAAGTTCTCAAAATGATGCACGATGTCGAAAATGATTTTTGTGCATGGAGAAATTGGACAAAGAATTCTACGAGTGGAATGTCGTCACAAAACCATTTGGTTTGTAAAACTTAAAAAATGATATAAAGAAATATATTATGTTTGTAATAATTGTTGCAACTGCCGGCATCATCTGTGGGTTGTCTGTCTCATTTTCATGTTGATGTCGATAGATAAACAAACTTTATGATTTTAATCATACAACAAATATCAGCTTTATCGAACAACTTATGACGCTGCAAACTGTAAACGCAACTTGAAACATATGATAATGCGGTTTGGTTTAACATTATACTTCTTATAATAATTATTTATTTCAGACAAGAAATATATAAAACATTACATTGAGACAATAGATACTGGGGGAATCAACAGCGTATCCTAATGCTCTAGTATATCTTAACTTGCCAACAAAACGGAACAGGATTTTACTGCAGTAAGAGGATTTCCTAGATAATTAAAATTCTCTTCATCAGGATGGACCCGCTCCTTTCGGCTAGTGTACTGGTTCAATTTAATCATCTTTTGTTTTTTCTCTTGGAGGGACCTGAATAATAGGTCAGTAGAGATCCCGTGCCTTAAAGGTTCCTCCTATTTATAAAGGCGTTCACATCTGTTTCTTGAAGACTTTTATTAAAACAAGTTGCTTTATTTGTATTATACATTGCCTAAGGGTCGTCTAACTGTCAGAAAATACAGCAGTTTTAAGAAAGACGTCTTCAAGCTTTTCTCTTGAACAAGATCAATCGCCAAATTTGAATGCTTCCAAAGAATACTTTGATATATGACAAAGCTTTCTGTATGGCCCGCGTCCGATTACCTTTACGCAGACATGATATTGCATCTTTATAGCATTTGAAAGATGCGTTGATTATATTGCTGATAAATCTAATCCTGTCAGCTTATTACAATTAGAGTTTCAGTTACAATCTAGGAACACCTGTGCTTGTCTACTGCAACAATAAAGGGCCTACCCGAAACAATATCTCAAATTTAAGACAATTTATTTTTCTTCTGGTATAGATTAAAGCGCTTTGCTTAGCGTTTCCCCGCTACTTGTATGGCTATTGTATTTATAGGATGGGACCACATATAGTTATTACATTCAGTTTTAATATGTTTAAGTTGGCTTCTATTTCAAGTCGCTGTTTATGGTCTTTCGTTAGTACTCCCGAATGGCCTATTAGGAATCATGTTGGACAAATATAAAACGGCAATTATTTTGATTCAATAAAGTTTAATTCAATTTATCTATTGTAATTTTAATAATTTATCGTTATAAATATGGCTATGTAAATGAAATCAAAAACAAATTATTGTAAACATATATAGAGAAAATAAAGTTTGTGATTGACGGGCCGCGAAATCCATCATGGGAAGTGAACCTAAAATCACAATTTCAACAACGAAATTCAATAAAGTTGTCTTAAGGTGAACAAAATATCTGTGGCTTTTCCATTTCTGATATCTTTTCAAATATTATCTTTTTGTTTTGCAATAATTACTTCAACCGTTTATTAACACTATATTCACATTGCATTATTATTGCGTTTGGCAAAAAAAAAAAAAGCCTATAAAAAAACATGCAATATGCATCATGTTGAAGGTGTGATTTTACATAGTTTAATGTGATAGCATTCCTAAACCTCATTTAAAGATATAACATGTATCTATTCAGACTTTCATTTAATCCCATTCTCAACAAGCAAAGATTCGATTATGTATATACACTCGCGTAACAGCTCGAGATTATAATCTGTTTGGAAAATTTACACATGGCGTAAAGCGACGTCATGAGGGAAATACAATTTCAGAAAGGTGAACATCATATATAGTGAGGGCAATACATGTATATATGTGGTTCAGTTATGTTTCCTAGAAAATCTTTCTTATTTTTTCTTTTGCTATTTGAGCATCAAGATTAAAGACAGTAAAGAGAGATAAGTCAGTATATTTACGTTTATGCCATATTCACGGTCCAGTGTACCTGATTTATCAAGCTGTAGGTGGGTTGGAGAGAATTTATGGAGTCTGCATTGTCTACATGGTGAAAGACGATAACACAAGCATTTGTTATTAAAGGGTAAAATACTCTGTTCGTATTAGACATATTAAAGGAGCTTTTAAATGGAACCTATAGAGCAGGTATGGAATTGACGGAATATAGAGAAATTAAGATGCGATTGTCGATGCTGAATTATAAGAAGAAATGGTTCTGTCTTTGATGGGGATATTTCATGTTCGATTCATAGAACGCATCTTTGTTTCGGTACCGCAGTTAGCTATACAGCTTTAGCAGAACATCAAAACGAATTTATATAGGGGAGTAATTATGTCCCTTGTTAAGTTGAAAAGACAGTGAGATTGTCTTCATGAAAGTCGATCCCTATTAGAGGAAGAACAGAAAACTGTAAGATCCCGGACAGCACTTAGCTTGCGTCTCTAAAGCCATTTTCGTTCAATATAGTGCCGCTTCATTTCCAACAAATAAGTCAATTTAATAAGCGAACACATAAGGCAGACAGTGTCCTAATCATCTTTTATAATAAGCAGAGTATCAATCCCCTCTCTTAGTTCTCCGATATGGAATTAATAAAGACAGGCATAAACACGTGGCGACGCTAGCGGAGGAATCTCACCTGTCAAAAAATAACATTGTCTTATTCCTGATATGAGCTTTTAAGTTACCGGATAATGACTTTAGACTCTGGTTTCTGCTATTTATTGATTGATGGATCGATTGATTTATTGATTGATTGATTGATTGCTTGCTTGCTTGCTTGATTGATCGATTGATTGATTGATTGATTGATTGATTGATTGATTGATTGATTGATTGATTGATTGGCGGGATTTGGTTGGTTGGATGGTTGTTTAATTGGATAGTTTTTTGGTTGTTTAATTGGATAGTTTTGGGGTTGGTTGGTTGGTTGGCTGGTTGGTTAGTGATGAACAGATAGATACATGGATTTGTTGATCGCTTGATTGATAGATTGATTGATTGGTTCATTGATTGTTTGGCTGGTTAATTGGTTGATTGATTGATTGATTCATTGATTGATCGAATGATTGATCGACTGATTGATTGGCTGATTGATTGGTTGATTGATTCATTTATTGATTCGTCGATTGGTTGATTGATTCATTCATTGATTCGTCGATTGATTGATTGATTGATTGGTTGGTTGATTGATTAATCCATCCTTCATTTGCAGTTTCAAGTGATTTTTGTTTCTTGTTTTGACTCCCATCTCACCTAAAAGTTAAATGCCAATGTTTGACCTTACTACTCTAGATATCCCTGATATCAACCATTAAAAGTTCCCGGCTATGAGATTTGAGAGCTTTGTCCATTGTTATTACTGATATCAGCCAGTAATGGTCTCCAGCTTAGGCTTTGGGAGAATGTGTTGTTTTCGTTAATACTTATATCAAGCATTAAGGGTTCCAGGCTTATGATTTGATAGTTTTGTCCTTTTAATTACTTATATTAACCATTAATATTTTCCAGATAAGGACTTGCGCGTGTGTTGAATTTGTTATTCCCGATATCACCCATTAAAAAGCTCACGGGTTATGATTAAAGGGTGGAATTGAGAGATTTATCTTTGTTTTTCTGATATCAGTCATTTCAACTGTTTCCATGTTTTGAGTTAGAATCTTGTGGTTCTTATATAGACCTACCCTTTATAGGATTCTGAATTGTTGTTATTTCTGATATCATTGATGCAAGGGTCCGGGTTATGGTATGAGAGTCGCATTGATGCACCGTGACATGGAAATCAAAACTGACCTTGAGTGTTTAATGGCAAAATGAAAATGTCAACACACATCAGTACAGCGAAGGGTTTGTTTTATTCTCAGGATTGAAATATCGCCGCAGCCTGTTTGTTTCGCTCGTGTTTCATCTGGTATTCTATGTAATTTCACTTACAAACAGGCAGCGCCAGCTCAAACATAAGGGGAAATTCCATCGTGGGTATCCCCAATGCGCACTCTCGAAGGCTATGCAGGCAGCAGAAGAAGGATGTCTGCCGATATATAGCCATGCAGCAGTGCAGATAACCGTCAGAATACACGAGTGGCACACAAACATGTTCAGTTCTTACCTTTAGACAATAATGAACTAAATCACAGATAATAAACTCCTCGGATAAGTGAAATACCTGTGAGTATGACTTAAAACTCCACATTAAACAAACAAAACAGATAAAAGAATATGTTGACTAATATCAAAGTTTGAAGCTAGAGTTTTCCATTATATTTATGTTGCCGAATTTTTCAGAGATCGTTTTGCTTTGTCGTAAATATTTGTTTAATGAATTTATCATGTAGCCTCAAAACATTTCCAAAACAGTCCGTCAAACTAGATAAATCGCAATTATAGTTCAGCTGAACAAAAAAAAATTGAATGAATAGAGGTATAGAATGAATAAATGTTTTCCCTTTTTTTCACGCGTTTAAATAAAAACATGTGTGAATATCTTTATAATTGGCAATGAAATTTGTATGGCGTAGAAACGCTAATTTGCGCAGTTTAACCCAGTTGTATATTGTACCGTATATTCCTTGCGTAAGGCGGTACCTGTGCCATTTATTGTGACAGTGGCTATGGTGATGTTCACAGCCAATCCGATTGTGTCAAATTTGGGCTATTTTGGTTAATGGTATTATAGCTTCAGCTGTGAATATATTACACAGATAAGGTAGTTTTACTTTATTGTATTGTCAAACAGGTGTCAGTGAATTGGTCAACGTTCAATGCCGGTCTCGCTTTTGTAACTGTTGTTATTTATATACAAACAACAAAATATACAATTAATTTTATTAAACGGCCTCATAATTCCAGCATTGTATTGATTACACAGACGATGTTTTTTTTACCAAGAAAAGGTCATTCCTATCAAGCATACAGCGAAAGTCGAGAACTGTTGTAACATTTTTGTGGACAACAATTGCACAAAACTCACAAATAAAATTCAATTGATTCCTGAAAATATCGATTGCATGCAAAATGCCAATAAAATAACGCGAAATTGAAGACCAAGTCAATTATCAAACGGTGCGAAAGGGAATGGTAAACAAACTAATTTGTTGTTAAGATTTATTTAGCAAACGTTTTACAGCGACTGAATGTTAGTTCATTGTTTTATATGGCGTAACAACCCAGTGGGTGAAGGAAACCGTCTCCTCATCATCACCCGACCAAGCCACAATGTCAAGAAACAAGACAATCGCAGTACACATACGTTGATGCTATGAGAGGTAAGTTTGGTTGTTCAAGTGATCAAAATAAATGCTTTTCCATTTTTCTTTTTATGGCGTCAAAATCCAGTGGGTGAAGGAAACCGTCCGCTCATCATCACTCGGCCAAGACATAATGCCAAGCCACAGGACAACCACAGGACGCACACCTTGATGCTATGAGAGGTAAGTTTGTTAGTTCAAGTGATCGAAAACGGAAAAGGTTCATGTTGCTTCGTGTCGCCGGGGCAACATGAACCGCCAACACTCGTCGGGTATAATGCAGTCCGTTAGAAAGTACTCTACAGTTTCTAACAGCACCTGTATATAACAGAATCCCGTTCTTCTGATGGGAGTCCTCACTTCCATTTAGAGTTTCTTAACGTCTATTGTAAACTATTATTTCCACTTCGTTTCTCCCATTCAGTAACCTCATTAAATTCGCTGTTTTTGTTGTCTATGTAAGGCCTAATATAGATTCTTCGATTGGGAGCGCAAGGTGTATAATCAAGAGGTAACGGCCACAAGGCGCTTTAATCAATCTTTGATCTTGTCTAAAGTATGGCACCTGTGTTTCCCTATTAATTTGTCGCTCTAACGATGGTTGGGTACAAGGACGCCAGGTCGGTCCGCTTTGTCCGTGACATCTCTCTATAAAGCCCTCATGTCGCGCCGTTGTCAGCGGCTCTAGTCAACTCAATTATTACTGCCACCCATCCAATTAAGACCAGTGAAGAATCATATTGAACTCGGCGACAAACCAGTAAATCACGGGTAAGGATCAAGCCATTGGCCCCGAGCGACTGCAGTGTGCCTCAAGGTGATAAAAACCATCCTTAACCACAAAGAAATATGTGTTTTGCACACCGATTAACGGCCAAAAACAAATCGTCTTTTGTCAGATGTATGTTATCTGAACTCATCAACGTGAATCTCAAATCGATTTAATTCAATGGCTATCAGCAAACCGCCAGGAACTCTTTATCGCTGTAAATAAAGGCTAATATGGTTTTTGATAATAATTTATTAGATCTAGGAATATTCGTTGTAATAACGGATTATTTTAGAACTTAAATGGCAATGTTAAGTCTCAGAAATTCTGTATGTCTTTTGCATTAAGATGACATAATATAGAATTGAGATCACCAAGTTTTACCAAACGAAAAATAATGCTGTAAAGACATTCGATACAAAAAATAATATAGTGAAAATAAATACATAACGAAATAATCTACTATATAAATTGATGAACAATGAGCGAGTAAAGATGGATAAAATCAATCAGTCACCCAATCAATCGCTATTCTTAGCCTGCTTGACATTTGTTAAAACTGTCCATTAAATTTATATTTATTTATATTTATAATCAATATTTGTATCGGAAAGTGACCTCATTACATATGTTCAGATTAGGTTAATCATTGTCGCTAAACAACTACTAATGCTTACAATATCTTATTTCAAAACCGTTTCATCAGCGTTCAGAGAATTGTGTTCTTTATATCTGAAGAGAAAGGTAATTTGGACAAGAAAGACGATCTCATTTAATATCAGCAACATATATCGTTTCCTGATTTTCTCTAGTTGGTATGTAAACAAAGCTTTCAGTATATGTATTTCTTATCATGTGTTTTTGAATTAAGCTAATATCTGCGTCATTTCTAAGCGGATTTTTCTGACTACTGTATTAAGTTACGAGCTATTGATTGGATTAAAGCCTTGAGTTCTTGATATCTGGTGCTTCAGACCTGTTAATGAGACCATCTCTGTTTGAAGATTTTAAGGGCTTTCAAACAAAAACTTATCAAAGCTCAACGTATATTATATTATCTTATTATTAATGTAGCGAATACAAGTACAAGAACGGGTTTTATGTTAAGCTATAACGTGTTATTAAAGCCAAGTTGAAGACACAAATATTGCTCTAGTGAGCGATGGAAGCGATCTCCCACAAGGCAATTCGTCTTTGCAACCATTCAGGAGAGAAACGTTATTGTTTTGAACCTGCACTGTGCAAAATTCTTTTATCATTTTTATAAAAGGCAAATTCGAGAAAAACCCTTTGTATTTGTTAAATTTATTTGACAATTTAAAACTTGAGTAATTTGGAACAGAATGGTGTTATTCTATATTATGTTTTAAAAACATGGCGTGTATGCGCTACGTCATTATAGTATCTAAGGAGTTACTTTTTGTGTGTAAACGTATGGATTGCAAATTCGTATATATGCCAAACAAACCATATCGCTTTATAATACATTGGCAATGTAAAATATATAATACTTTATATACGTAATAATAATCGCACTTCATGATATGATATAATATATATTTTATTATGTTAAAATGATTAATAATTAATAAACTGCTGATATCGAATGTAGGCATCTATCATGTGAAATACGGATTATATTATCTTACATTAAGGCATTGGCAACTTGATTTATAACACAAAATGTATAATGAAATAGGCGAGAGTTGAAGAAATCCATGTATATCACGTACCTATAAGTAACGGAGGCAATTCAAAATTATCTTTCTCTCCAATAAAACTATCAATAATTATTAAAGTATAACAAGACATGTTGGAGATTGATCTTTTAAACACGCAAATAAAATTATTAATACAAATAAAAATATGAATTAAAGCTAACAGATTTAATTAATCATGTTTTTTTTTTGTTCACCCGTTTATTCAACATTTAGGCAATGGTTAGGGACGCACTTTACAGTCCGGACAAGTCTGGTTTAAAAAAAACATGTTCATATATTTCTGAATGGGCTATTAAAAATATTAGCCGAACATATTGGAAATGTCCGATAATCAAAACTTATTTTATAGACATGCTAATTTGCACTGCGAACTGACAATCACACAATAAGGTATGTTTTACTTATAAAATGTCAATAATCAATTCTTTAATTTGAACGTTAATTAACAACTAAGACCAAAAACTAATCTACAAACTAGTTAACCGTTTTCAAGATTCCAGGTTCATTTTAAGAATATGTCGATTTCATTTCTGGCTGAGCCATTCTTATATCAATTGTATTAGATGAATGGCAAGGTGGCTCTGACCGAACGCTCTTAAATTAACTATAAATAAACAAAGGCTGTATCGCATTCTTTTACCATTCTGATATATAATCAATTCTGCCAGAATGTGTTTCTTAAATCTCTATTTTATTTGAATAAAATTTGTATCTGACAGAAAGGCATCTAATTCGGATAAAACACAATTCTGAGTCAGTCTTTTACAATAGCTGGAGGTTTTCTGGTAACCAGAGGGGTCAAATCTCTGCATCTGATTGTGTAGGATGTCTTTTCTTTCTCGAACCTTTACTTAGCTCCTGGTCTTCAAGGGAAATCTCACACAACGGCCATAATTAACAGTCGACAATGTCCCTTTAATGAGTAGAGATACAATGATATAGCAGGCTTCTGTCCGCTTTGGAAGCCGGTGAGATTCCACAATGCCAGTAATTCGAATCAACCGAGAGCTCCTGAAAGAAATGTATAAAATTCTTCACATTGAGACTATAGTGGCATCATGAGATGTAATAACGACAGGGGTGCTCTTTCATTTAAGTTTTGCCTAGAGCGGAGACCATTTCAAGACGTATCATAAACAAGGACAATCCATGCCGCTCAGCGTTTATCGAAGCCTTAGCCTCCGAACAAAATGAGCGGTCCAACCTTCACAAAAAGCCGCCATCCTCACAATTCCTGACTCTAGCCCACGGGAAAAAATAGAGATAAAGCGGGAATTAATAAAATGGTAAGGATTTACTTTAGCTCTGTGCCTGTGATTACTGGCTGCAATCGAGTAGAAATAACACAGATTGGGTTTGCCAAGCCGGGCAAAAGATTCTTACAGACTTCTTTATGATTCTCAAAAGATGGCTAAATCACACCTTGTATAGAGAGACATAATGGGTTCTAACAAGCGCTTGTAACTTGCTGCCTTTCTATAGGTCTATAATACTAGACTTGGCACAACTCTTCAAGACCCTGTAACCTTGCTTTGTTACCGAAACCGCCAGAACCATGGCGAATTCTTTATTAATGTTAGATAATGAGTTTGTGATATGAGTTGATTTTCTCAGACGAGACACTCTCCAAATTTCGCCTCCTGAAGTTCTTAATCATATTAATTCTATAGCCTTTGTTAGGTCTTCATGGAGCTATTATATTATTGCTGCCCTTCTCCCAACCTCTGGAATAGCGCAGACTTAAACCGATCTTCTTTAAGACCCGAAGATAGCGGCTATGACAAAGCGCTTTACGTCCTTCTTGTATGGTATTCCCATAGACTGATCCTATTGACTGTGGTATAAACATTCTCCCAACAATGGAGGAGGCTGTATGACTGGATTAATTTCGCCTTGTACCGTTAAAGGGCCACTCCCTTTAATTCTTGAAACCGTTTCTTTACCATGTTTCCTTTAACAAAGAACAAAAGCCTTTTTATCAGCAATTCAAGTCGGATTACTTCACATAAATCCAGTTCTGGAAAGAAGAAAGGGAAAGTTTACGGTGAATAACTATAGCTCTTTAGCTCACAGCGTCCTCATTGCTAAGCTGTTAAGTGAAGCACACAGATGTACAGAAACTTGTACAACCACGCACATTGACAATGAGAGAAATGTTGCCATCATAGAATAATATTAGCTGTGTACAGTTAACCGAAAAGATAATACACTAACACAATGGGGAAACAAGTCATCTCTCTGATATTCTATATGCTATTCCCGTTCCTTGTATTAATGTTGAATGATACTTCATTTAGTTAATGCAGATAATGTTTTGTCAGGAAGGACTTTGTATCGTTCAGAGAAATTATATCAAAGGATTATATATATTAAATAAAAGAGAAACTCGTGGATCTAGACTAAGCAGGTTGTTTATTTAATTATATAGACTGGGTTGTTCAAACGATAAATCAGGTTTGATTTTGTAACAACACCAAGCAGCTTTTTGTGATTAAAAGTTTTGTTCGAGGCACCATTGTAAGTAGCTTTTATCAAAGGCATTCAGGAGCTAGCTCATTCAAATACTAAAGATTCAACTCCGGATTTATGAATTGATGACTTTTCTATGTAGGTTTTCTGACAAACTACAGGTTCAATTTCACGGATATATAAAATACCTTAAAATTCATATTTTTTAATAGATATTTTTCGACAAAGGGCACATATATTGCTGGATATAATTAATATAACTCAAATATTAACACCACACCTAACTGCGTATCACACAAATTGACACAATGTAATGTAAAAGAATCCAAAGATAAATGAACATTCTCAATGTACGTAAATTTTAAGTAATTATTTTATTTGTTAAAAAAAATTATTTCAAAAGAAGAAGCACACGAAGAGCTTTTCTCTCCTCAGGCTTAAAGGGAAAGACAACTGTTTTTCGACCTAAACTTGTTATTTTTATGGTACATTTTCAAACACAAACATCTGTATTGCACTTGCATTCGAGTAAGCATAGCCGTTAATTAGTTAATTTAACAGTAGAGACTGACGGAGCCCTCACTTTCGGCTTTATATGAAAGCATGCATCCACCAGTGCAGGCAATAGTCACGACTATATGATATAACTGTCGTGTTCTGGAACAATGACATCCTTTCCGCTTTTGATATTAACTAATTAACGGCTATACAATACAGATGTTTGTCTTTGAAATTATGCAATAAAAATAATAAGTTTAGGTCGAAAAACAGTTGTCTTTCTCTTTAATTTTAGCTTAACTCAGGCTTAACTTAGCTTCGTCCTGTTTGTTAGTTGGTGTTTTATTACTACTTGCGCTTAAGGTTAATCCACACATATGCATTAAGGTACACTACTGACTTTATTATAATTAATTCTAGGCAAAACACCACGTGACGTTAAAAATAACACGTTGACTGACTGCCTGTAGGCCTACATGACAAGTAACGCGAGAAAGTATGAGAAAAGCCAATCGTCCTCTTAGGAAGACAAGACTACACTTTTAGTATCTCGGGGTCAGTGTCGCTTATTTATACTAATCACTGAACAGACTACTCCTAGTCTCATAAATCCTTGTCAATATATATATTGTTGGGATTTTAACCCAAAGGTCCCGGGTTCGAATCACGGTGGTGGCAATCAAATTTTTCTCTCTTCATTTTTGTTTTCAAAATATATATATTTTTGTTTTCTCTACAACAATAATATATAGTTCCCAGAACCAGATTATTAGAATAACCGAATAAATCAAACAATTTGCTTGCTAATTTCTTGATTAAATTTAATCTCAAGATCAATGACTCTGTGCCAGTGCTCATCGTAGAGAAAGATTCGTCGCCTTAACGGATGAAATTTTGTGGTCGTTTTGCCGTGAGCCTCCGTAGCTCAGTCGGTTACAGCGCTGGCACTGTTTGACAAAGATGCAGGCGACATTATTTCTGTACAATATAATATATATCTTTTTGTAGATTTAAAAGTTAATGTAAGAATTCATCAACAGGCATTTAACTTCACACCAGTTAATGTTTCGTTTTGCATTTATATCTCAGAATTGTATTTATAATGTGTACGGATATGAAAGACATAGTTGAAATCGCCTTTGCTTTTTGCCTTAGGCCATCATGCTAAGAAGATTTGAATTTGTATGAGCTCGGACAAATATAAAATAAAGTCTCACAAGCGCCTCTTCAATGATTATCTGGTGTTTTGTTCGTTCTCGCCATCTGATTGTCGGTTTGAATACTCGCCTGAAGACACGTAGATTCCGCGTACACAACAGAGAAGGTCCACACTGGTTGGACGATTCGGACAATCTCTCAGACATCAAAAAACACAGTAGAAATTAATTTCTATTATCAATTATACTTTTTATCAAGAAATTTAATAATATATGAAAACATTTGCTGGACGCTTTAGGCAATTAAAGCTTCGGAAGATTAGTGTATTCCATTCAGAGAAGCCACGCAGTAAACGTTATCATCACAAATTAGATCCCTTAGAAACAACCATCCTACATTTCATATATTGCTTTTCGTAAAGTTTTATAAAAAGAGCGCTTATCACTTATGCATCAAAGCTGTTTTATTGGCATCATTTTTTAATTTATGAAGCTAAGTAATATATAAACTTTAATTGCAGAGTAATATAAAAAAAACGTTGATTTTCACAGGAAAAAATACTCCAGTTATCCGTGAAGTTATATTAATGTGGACATTCTGGCTTCATAAGATTTCCTTGTTAAATTCTGATAGCTTCAAAATTAACAACAAGTCCATCTACCAAGCTTCAATCATTCTGACAATTTTGACGATTGATAATTAGTAAGAGAACGAAGAGTTCGTCTGGGAGACCGGAAGCTAATAATGCGACGCCATTTTGAAGGGTGTGTTGTGGCTACTTGATGGGAGGCGCCGACACAAAAGGTGTTGGCATCTTTAATGTAAAGACCAGACGGGTCTGTTTGAGGGCAGCTGGTACCTTGCCTTCGTTTATTATCAGACATAACTAATGAATGCTATAGAAGAGTTTTCATATTAGGCCTGAATCTTACCATTGGTTGCACTGTTAATAAAAGTGGCGAGAAGAAAGGGCAAAGACTCTCTTGGTCTGAGTGACATACACCACCCTTACAAGTCTTTGTGGCGGGACTTTGTTGGGAACTTCCGTCAGCACGTGGCCGAGTGCAGCCAAAGAGCACGAGCCGCGGAAATTAATCCTCTATTCTTTAAGAATGACTCTGGTCTCCAATGTCGATGCCATTGTAACACTTCATTAGCGCTTCGTCTTCCAAGCAGACCAATAATTGAGAGAAAATGAAGCTTTTAGAAGTATCGCATGCTATCTGGCACTCGCTGGACAATAGTAGTACACGAGAGTAGACCAAATAAAACCCGAGTCTTGAAAGGAAGAAAAAACTTCTTCTTCTTGAAGTGGGTGAAACAGCACAAGTTCAGACCGGCACCGGAAGGCCGGAGACGGGTTGAATTTGGGCACATTTCCTGAGGCGAGAGCTGCGGAAAGGCAGTGATTGTCACCTAGTCCATCCACGTTTCCGTCTTCGTAACCTACATGGCACATCACTTGCCGGAAAGCCAGCTACAGCAAATGGCTTTCAACAGCCAGAAACAAGTCCCAAAGAAACATTTACAAAACATACAACATAGTTCTCTATTCTGCCTATCATGTCTACAAAACAATATATGCATTAGCCACATTTTTTATTATTATAATTCAGTTTCATTCTGCACTATTCTGCAACAAATGGAGTCAGGCCTAATGACATGTATGCGTTATACAGGCAGAAACGAAGAGAATGGGATTGTCATATCGAAATCAAAGCTGACATTTACACCTCGTCTTTCTAAATCCTGGCAAAGTTGTTTTAAACAGGAAGTCCATTTCGCGCATGGACTATTTAAATAATGGCGTATTTCCTGCAATTTTATAATCACGCTAGGATTTGACTATTTTTTGTTGTTGTCTGTGACGGACAGGAATTAAGCCTGTCTCAAATTCTTATTTTAATTGAAATAATTAGCACTTCGCGAGCGACTTTGATTCTATCTTCCTAATTACTTTCAGGGGTGAAGAAAACACTATGAAAATATGACATCTCCCTTTGAATGTGTTTTCAGATTGCCTTAGCCCAAACAACTACATTTTATTATGATTATCATTAAGACGCTATAAAGGTTACAATACAGGCATATTTTTGAGGCCTTATAATATCTTTATTATTTAATCCTAAAACAAGCCAAAATCTGGAGAAAAAGAATAGCTCTTTTGTGCAATTTGAGCCGTTCACCTACATAATCTGTTTTAAGTTTAAGTATTTCACAATACAATAAATGCATAAATATAGACTCTGTTTGAGACAAAAGCTTAGATATTTCCTCAAATAATTACGCAAATTGTCGGTAATTAAAAAAACCGGATCCTTTGCGTCCATTTGTTAATACTAACACAGTAAGAACTGGAAGGAGTTTTTCTGGGTAAGGGCTAAGGGTTGTGCCATGCCGGTAATCCCTGGAGTTTAGTTGGTAGTCAGAATCCTGGTCGCTAGCCAGGAGCCCCTGGGTCGCCGTGTGGCAGGAACATGCAGATCTTCCTTAAACACTTAAGTTATGTATGTAAGTAAGTAAGTAAGTAAGTTGTTATTATGGCTTAGGCATTTACTGCCTTTCACCCATCCATAAACAGATACATGATATTAATGATATTAAATATAAATAATTACCGTAGGAATAAAACAGGTCAGGTGTCACAATAAGCATTTCGTTTTTCTAATGCCTTTGAAATATACAATGATATATTTCTAAGCTGACCTCTAGAGGTTAGCATGGCTGGTAGTTGACGCCGTGTTCAAAGTACAGTCCGGTTACCGCATGACGTCAGTGGA
>JAVFBX010158508.1:0-15178 GCA_034783855.1 Mopalia kennerleyi
TTATCGAATATCTCAGCAACCGTTAAACCTATTTAACTATTTTTAACAAGAAATTATTTATTTTTTGACCAGTATAAAGCATAATGAAATATTTCGTTGGTGTTTTTCTACCTGGTATCACTCGGTTCTACACAGATGTATGCATATGTCTATTGTTGTGTATAATAGCAGTTACACTTCGACATTATGTCTTATTATGTAACTTTTACTTATCGTATGTATTATAATTATAATGAAGTGGAAACATAGCTTTTTGTTTGTTAAATGATGCGAGGACAAGATATATCATCCCGTGCAGAGTGAAATATACGCGATACAGGGCAATATCCATGGCCTTTTTTAGTGTACACTTTGTGCAACAGGCTTCGTTGAGGAATAGAAAATTCTGATCCTTAATTTGTAAGAGTTCAGAAGCGAACATCATAGGAAGCATTTGCATTATTTCGTACAGCAAAAATCTCATATAATGTTCGCTCCTGTCTCCGGTTTTAAAATAACGCTTTGTTTTCATTTTTGGGACATATTGTGCTAGTTACATATTGATAGTAGTTTGGTACAATCTGGATGTTATCCATTTGATCAAAACCATTAAAATAGAATAGAATAGAACAGAAGAGAATAGAATAGAACAGAAGGGAATATAATATAATAGAAAATATTTTTTTAACGTCGATTTTAAAAGAAAAACACTAGCTGACAGCCATTTGTATCAACCAGTTCATGTAAACAGTTAAATCCATAAAATGTTGAATCTTGCAATAACATTCATATTTACAGTCCATAAACTTAATAGTACATATCAGTTACGAAAAAAGTGACATGATTTCGTATTATGGCGAGCTGACTTATCACTTTTACCTTTATGCTACATATCGTCACCCTACTAAAATAAGTGACTGAGTAATATTTTCCACTTTTGAGATAAATTGATAAGACCTGTAAATCTGTCTATGCTTGACCTAGGAAATTGTCTTATTAATTTCCAACTGATTAACAGTTAGTGTTTGTAGTAAACACTGGTCCTGATGTAGCGTTGATTTAGGCAAAAATTTGTAATTGGTCAAAAACTGACTAAGGCACTTTATTTTATTAGGGTGACGATATGTCAAATAAGTATTGCTTTTATTTTACTTATGTAATGAAATTCTTTTTGACTTAAGTTCAAAAGATTTTCACTTACATGATAAAAAATTCACATACGTAAAATTAAAATTTATCATTTGTAGATTTAATTTGTAGAATAACACATAAGTAAAATAAAACACAAAAGCTTAACCAATTTACATATGTACAAAAGAGTTCCAAAATATTGAAAAAACGATTTCTCTTCACTGCAAGGGACTGTATCCAGCCTTTGATTGTGCTCCTAACGTCTTGTATATACTTCCAAGACGAATGCAAATACGATAGCAACTATAACCTATTGAAAAATCTAAGCATCTTTGTTTCCATTATATTGAAACATTTTATTTAATGTATTTCTATGCTTACTCACCAGTTTTAGTTATCATACATCGTTTACTGATATGCCGATTCGATATAATTCGTACTAGCTTTGTTCTGAAATCAGTACATTTGTGTAATCATTCTGATTAGTTCGCATTGGTTTATTGTGTACACGTATGTGATAAACGTGAATCCTCCTATAAGCTCTGATGTGCACACTTACGTAATCACTTTGAATCTCCGGCATCACATTGTATGTGATAACTCTGAATCCTCGTATGAGCTTTGTTGCACAAAGTTTTGTAATCTTTCCGAATCTACCGCATTTGATTGCTGTGTAGGCTTAAACGTATGCGACAACTGCGAAGCCTCGTTTAAGCTTTGTTGTACACATATATGTAATAATTTCGGACTGTTTGTTTTAATTTTGTAGTACACACTGTAGTGGTAGCTATTTAAGTATCACCGTTTTGGTACTCATAATATATATCAATTTTGAATATGCTATTTTTGTACACACGGATATAACAATTATCGCTTTTGGATATTGCATGTTTGTACATATTGATAGAGTAATTATCAATTTTAAGCATTTGTTTGTTTTGTTCACATCGACGTAATACTTCTTTCGTTTTCCCCTTTGTTTTGGGTACTGTATGTTTGTACATACATATAAATAACTATCAATTTGAGTACCGTGTGTTTGTACACACTGACATGGTAGTGGTACATTCGAGTGCTGTATATTTGTGCACATTGATATACTAGTTGTGCATTTGGGTAGTGTGTGTTTGTACACACTGACATGATAATGCTACATTTGAGTATTCTGTGTTTGTACACACTATGCTAATTATTAATTTGAAGTATTGCATGTAAGCATCTGAGTATTGTATGTTTGTACACGCTGACATTGTGGTTATACGTTTGAGTATTCTTTGACATAGTAGTTATACGTTTGAGTATTCTATGTTTGTACATACAGACATAATAACTATACATTTGAGTATTCTATGTTTGTACACACTGACATAGTAATTATCCATTTGGGTGTTGTGTGTTTGTACACACGCTCCCACACACACCCTCACACACACGTCCGCTCTCGTGTAAGTACAGCCGTCATCTAACACCGTCTCTATTTATACTTTATTCCATCCATCAAACTACAAACGAATAAATAAAGTCTCCTCTATATAAAAACGTCATGACCGTCTACGTCACAGCTTTGAGGGCTCACTAGCCCCACTAACATAAACTCTTGCAGTGTAAATGTAGAGTGAATCAGACGACAGATGTGTCTTCATGGTGACTCAGTGATCCCCTTGAACGTGCCACGTGATACGTTCAAGGGACTGACTCCAACAGTGTACAGTGTACATGAAGACTGTATCAGACAAGAGGTGTGACGTCATGGTCACAACAGTCACTCAAACCCTGGCATCGGCGGAAAGTTGTAATCATGACGTCACAGCACTCGTCTGCTGGCTGCGCCATCTTTCCTGTTGGCTGAAATGTTCTGTGTTCGAGCCTACGCGTTATCCATCGCTCAAACTACTTGTTATAGGGACATAAAGTAGAACGACTATGATCAAAGGATGACCTCACACCTAAGGGAGAACTTCCACCAACATACATGCCGTGAATACACCGTTTTAATTATGATCTCGATGAAAACAGCCGCTGTTCAACTCACACGCATGTTGACAGTAAATCTTATTCCGTATTAAAAAGTTACATATCTATCGCTTTACAAACCACACCACGAGAAAGAGCGACTTCGCTTTTCCTAAACAACAACTCAAATCCTAGCAGTCTACTCAACCCAATCAGCCCGAATTCTAACACAAAGAAGCACGCTTCAGATTTGTTTTCAAGCCAGCGGGTCAACACGTTTCTCACAGGTCCGCGCTTACTGTATATAAAAACATGACCAAGCCAGACTCGGTCGTTCTCACCAACCCACCGCATAACTGGCTGCTGCTTGCCCGCTCTCTCACTGCCCACAAGTCTGTCTGCCTGCCTGCCTGCTCTCCACCACACTGCCTACTTTCTCGCTGCCTGTTTGCTACCCACCTACTACCAGCCTGCTACCAAGATGAGTGAGCCTGAACAAGTCGACCCGCCACATCCCCGTGACTGTGATCGACAAGTATGCACGTATCCCAGTTGTAGACAACGGCTGCAAGAAATATACAATATCCAAGGGAATGTTGGCGGGGGCTGGTTAAACGTAACGGCCAGAAGAGCCAGAATGCTCCACGTAAGGTGACATGCTCAAAGATACCGCCAGCCTCTTATCAACGGCGGCGAACAATACGAACCCCAAGTGGTTGATTACCTCTGGAACACTCATTTTGTTCGAGGACAACCCACTTGAGACGAACCCATTCCGCTGCACCCTGATGCGCCAAATTTACCAACCTTAACGTTTGCCGGAAACATAGACAGACCACCATGGATCCGATTCACCAGCCGACTACGACCATGCACTCACTCGACCTCCACAACACCCTGATGCGGCAAAAATACCAGGCTTAGAGCTTGGTGAAAACAAAGACGTGCAGGCCCCAAAGCAACCAGCCGACCACTCATCCAACTCACAAGCCTGTGAAGTAGGGCAGCGAACTCTGGACCCAACCCTTGAATGCCGTGTTTGCCTAACAGCCTTAGCAGATATTGCATTTCAACCGTGTCATCATGTGGTGTGCTGCGGGACATGTACAGTGACACTACTCAATCAGCAATGTCCGATATGCAGGCAAGACGTCACCCAGACCTTTTGTGACGTTTGTGTGGTCATTCCAAAGGCCCTTTTCGTGGCAAACCAAATCTTACGAAAAATGTCTTCCATCGTTTGCACGGCTCATTGTTTCTCTTTCTGTTTATGCCATGTCATCCAACAACAACAAAGAAATACACACGTCATTACACATTGCTTTAACCCCACATCCACACCAACCAGCAATACCAGGGTTAGATCCAGATATTTTGCTAGGGTCCCCACCTATTTGAAAAGTGAATTATTGATCTAAAGGGAGCATTGTCATGCAGATCATGCTGTATCCTCAATGGTCAGGAAACCTTTTAGGTACATACAAAAGTAGGGCTCCATCAGACATTGAAGGGACCAATCAAAAATAATCATAAATTTTGCACATTGCCATGTGCAAAATATGTAAATGTAAATCATTCATGACAGAAGTGGCAGTTGCTGCAAAGACGTCCCCCGAAGACCCCAAAATGGTCCGAAATTTGAGCTTGTTCGAATGTGGGAGATACCAGTTGAAACAAAGTTTATCGGACCAAGTACAGCCCAAAGAGTATAAAATGAACAAGCAAGAAAAGCAGTTTGCTGCGCTAGCCCTACCAGAATAATGTTAGGTGGGGACCTAACATTATTCTGGTAGGGCTTGATTACAAAATGGCGCAAGCTCAAACATTGAAAGTACCAGTTACCAGTCATAAACAGTCACAAATTTTGGATATTGTCATGGTTGTGTAAAATCATTCATGACAGAGGTGGCAGTTGAGGAAAAGAAAAGTAGTCGGCTGCGTATGACCTACCAGAAGTCCTTCTTCTGAGGTCGGCCCCCTAAACCCCCTAAAATGGAGGTTACTCAAACATTGAAGGTACGTGTCATAAACAGTCACAAACTTTGCGTATTGCCGTGTTTGTATAAAATTATTCATTCATGACAGAAGTGGCATTTGCTGCGAAGATCGTTTGAGGCCCCCTAAAGCCCTAAAAAGGTCCTAAAACAAGTACACCCTAAATAACATGCAAGCAAGAATAGTAATCTGCTGCGTTGACCCTACCAGAAGCTCTAAGGGTCGGCCCCGTAAACCCCCTTACAATGGAGCTAGCTCAAACATTGAAGGTACCGATACTAGTCATACACATTGCACATTACCATGCATGGCAGACGAGACAGCTGCTGCAAATTGACTCAAAAGAGACCTTAAAAAGTCCAAAAAATTGAACGCCCAAACATGGAAGAAACCAGCTGAAACAAAGTTTATCGGAACAAGTACACCCCAAAGAGCATACAATTACCGAAGCAAGAAAAGTAGTCTGTTGCGTTGGACCTACTAGAAGGCCTAAATGTCCCTCTCCACCATAAAACCCTTTACAAATTCGAGCTAGCTCAAACATCGAAGGTACCAGTCATAAACAGTAATAAACTTTGCGCATTACCATGATTGTATGTATACCATGCATTGCAGACATGACAGCTACTACAAAGAGGTCCCCAGAAGAACCCCAAATTTGACTTGCTCAGAGGGAGATACAATACAGAATAAAGTTGACATTAACAATTACGTTCCAAATGGTATAAAATGAACCAAGCAAGAAAAGTAGTCTGCTGCGTTGGCTTTTCCAGAAATAAAAAAATCGGCATCTTTCACATCCTATAAAACTGAGGGAGTTTAAACATTGAATTTACTGTTCAGAAACAGTCCTAATTTTACGCATAACCATGATGGTAACAAGCTCATTCATAACAGACCTAACATACGATAAGGTAGCCTAATAGCTGTTTCTGAACAGGTACAAATAGGCCAACAGAAGATCCAGAAAGGGACCCAAATGTGAGCTAGCACAAACATGGGAGATACCAGCCGAAACCAGCGTTGAACTTGCAGCACTGGTCGGCCCTTTTTAAACAACCTAAAAAAATCAAACATTTATAATAACACTTCTTAAACACCTTTTCTATGTGTGTATTGGGAAGAAGGTCATTTGTGACAGTCGTGGAATTTTCTGCAAATACACCTACAGATGACGTGTACACATAAACTAGCTAGGAATTGTCACTAGACTTAACGAATGATCGTCCTTGATAAAATGTTTTAAAAAATTACCTACTTGGGTTAACGTTTTGCAAAGCATTAAATTAAAAACAGCACCACAACATATGCTCAGAAAGCCCTATCGTAGAATAGACATAGGCCTATACTTTAGCAGTTTGGGCGACAACTTAAGACCATTGTATATCGTTAATAACAACAAAGTATAAATGAGAACAGATTTGGAAAGAAAAATAAGTGAGAACATTGACCGTTGTGCCGTTTATATGTTGGTCCCATCGTCACCACTCCTTTTATCATCCTCATCATCATCGTTATCATCATTATAAACATCGTCATCAACACCGCTCACGGTCATCAGAACCCCAAATCTGGATGAGCATGCCTACCAATGGTCGTTCCGTGAGTATCATGAAAAACATGATTAAGTATTGAAGAAACCATTCCGAATCATAGTATAACGGCTCGCAGGAATCCCAGGGTTGGTAGGGGAATAAATTATTTCAACGAAGACAGCCCTCAGTATTTATACAGAAGTGAACAATCACCCAGTTTATTAACCAAATCAGTAGACATAACAGATGTTCGGAGGGTTGATTCGGAAAACATCGGAAATTTCACGTGACTCTTGACTCCTTGAAGCTATAAAGATTAAAACAACATTGTAAGCTTATGAAGTAGGCCTACAGTATCAGTCATAATTACAGTTGTAAGTTAACAAGTCATTAAATCAAGTATTATGGATTTTTTTATGGGATACTTATCAACAAAAACCAAATCGCACATGAATCGTACAATAAAACAATCAGGAAAGCTATCAACTGACCACTTTGGGGACTCTTGGTTAAATGCGTGAATCGAAATTATCGAGCGCAGAAAAAGAGTATGAGTTACACAAAGGGCGATAGGTCTACTAAACATATTTACAAAGCTATTGTACTACTGTAACACCGCATCTATTATCATTAAGCGTAATTATGCAGTCGGCTGGATTTGATGCCTTTGTGTTACCCCAAACAATGATGATAAAATGTCCCCTGTCTATCTTGTTTATAAGCGTATAATTTGCGTGGTGGTAGGACCACACAGTCTACCCACTTTATTAAGTTGGAAATATTATGGTCAGAACAACAGACACATTTGGACTAACAGAAGCTATGACATATTTAGGCTTACTGGATGGGATTTCACTATACTCAAGCATGTCTAGAATACGCCAAACTCACTGATTTCATGCTGCTTTACTTTGAATGCAGTGGTTTGAAAACCCAAACATAAAACCAAATAACAGATTTTACGCAATAAACAAATCCTTTTTGTGGTTTTTGGATTATTGTTCTGGTGTTCTACAAGTAGAATCAAATATTGTTCTAAAGAAAAGCTTTTTAATTCTTGACTTATGATTATTAATTAGCTTTTTCTTGTGGCGTATTTTAACTAGGTCTATCTTTGGTAAAATCCAATGACATTTCAGGACAAGACTGTGGGATCTGCCTCGATCTGCCTTTACTTGGTAAACTATTTAAATGGGGCCGTGTTGAAGTTTTCCGTGAGTTTTGTTGCATAAAATTACCTCAGCTGCCATAAATGAATGCAAAACGCACATGCATTTAGCTTCTCATCTTTTACCATCAATAGATGGAGATGTGAAAAGCTGAGGACGTTTTTATTTTGCAAACGCCTTCAACTTCCAGCTTTAACATTTGGGATGTTTTACGACTTTGAATCTGTTTTTCGGCATCACGTTTATCATAAAAACCACAGCACCATCTATTGAAACTCTTTTCTGTCGACAGACTGTACAAAGACTCATTTTCTAATACAGTGGTAGTTCTAAATAACGACCAAATGATACATGTTATAATAGGGTCAAATATTCACGTTGTCTTCACATTTATAGGCCATACTAGATCAGCCAGCATAGCCGTTTCCGTTGCAGTTTGAGATTTTGTGTGCACCCGATTCCCATGAGCCTTCGTCGGTGAAGCAGATTCTGACCTTACGACTTTACCTTATATCAGATGTTGTGAACGAACAAAGGCGCAGAAGACTTTGAAAGCTAGTTGCTAGAAAAACTTTTGGACTTTATACAAGCGAAAAAAATTGATGAGTGCAGGTTAAGAGCTTTAAAATGAAAGGGTTAGTTATATTGACAAACGTTTTTCAGGTTGATACATTTTAAATATTTCTGTGTAGTTTGGATAAAAAATTTCGATCTGCAAGACGTTTTTTGATGAAGCTGTATCGTCAGTATTGCATACGCTGTATAATGACGGTACCTTGATCTAGCTCTATGGAGGTACAGTGTAAACTTTTCTCAAGAATGTAACAGATTTAAGTAATAAGAATATAAAGGAAATTTCAAATAAAAAAACTCAGAAAGCGCTGCATGTGCTTCACATTTTGTGTTGTTGTTAACTCTTCTGTTACGAACAAAAAACCATCTCCCCAAAAAACAGTTGTCAGGTCTCAGAAGTACATGTAGTCAATAGAAATAACACATATAAATTATATTTGAAGCACGTAGACTTCACATAATGGTAAGTATTGTTTTATGTATACAAGTTTGTTTTATTTACTATCGAAGACCTTGGTGAAAATTTTGTTGTGCCTTTGATATATTTTAAGACCACGGGATATTTTAAGACCACAGTACGCTACCGACCCCTATTTAGAAAATCTGACGTCAAAGTGTATATTATTGCATAACACGTCGCCACATCCAGAGGTTAAGAATTGAATGAGGAGGAGGGGGTAACATGCCAGAGAGCCTTTGTCGTTCTGTTTACGCACAGCGAAAATTTCAGTTTTCATTGGATACAACAACAAACAGATTTATTACGGCAAAACATTAATTTCGGCGGAAACAGATTTCCGAATAACTTTTTTCTCCAAGCAGATTAATGTTTAATCCTGAGGATGGATTATATACGGTTGTACAGATTAAGTTTGTGATGAAACTGAATGGCTGTCCCTCAATGTTCAATCCAATCCTTTGTGAACAGCTGGTAAAGATATAAGTCAATCCACACCTTGTATAGTTAAGGTATCTACTTTTAGTTTGCTTTTCAACACTTTCAAAGCAGCTATATCATAAATAAGCAATAATTGCAGCAGTGTAGCTAGCAGCTCGAGAGCTTTTGATAACCAAACCGACCACCCCTGCAGTATCATTCGTCAAGTAGCCTTGATCTCCACCGGAGCATCAAACGAGACGCTTTAGTGAGTTGTAAACGTGTGCAATAAATATTACAAGAAACACAAATGCTGATATATATCATCGATCCTTTCCTGGTGATGAAATATTAAAAGGCACTGGTTTAAATGATGTTGCTGCTCGCATACATCTATACCAGTATCTGGAGTAAACGTATGACATGTTGTCAATGATCTAGTTAATTCTCTGCTTTCTCACTCACTATGTTCTTGGAAGACACAGAATTTCCAGTCGTTCATTTGGGATTTTTCGTTTGCGAAGCTGATATCTACCAGTTTATCTAAATCAATTGAATGTTTTCATTCATGAAAGCAGGCATGACCCTCAGGATCTCCAATACCTGAAATTTCGCAAATGAATTTGGAGTCACCAAACATTGAGGGACCATCAATTATAACTAAAATAGTAGGTTGTTCTAAAGAATGTTTGCATGATCAAACAGGGTGGCAACTGGGCTGACACTATATTGGTACTTATTCTGGGATCTACTTAGGAGGAAAGATTTCATTCCAATTGCATGTTACTCTCGAAATAGCAATAACTATTCTACCTTCCGCTGGTTTCACAGTCAGGATTTTGGTATGAATAGTAAGAAAGATTTCCTCAAATAGGCTGGGGTAACTAGTCAAAACTCGTAATGAGCGTACTTAATTTAACCTGGGTGTGAAGAGAATCGTCAATCAACTAACGTCAATTAATTTTAATAGTCAAAATTTAAAAGAGTGTAAAAATAATGAGTAGTCGAGAGTCAACCCGAAGGCTATTGATCGGGATGAACAACAAACAAATTGCATATTATCTTACCGTACCACACACTCCATTCAAAGTTTCTTCTTTGATTGGGTTGAGGTTCTTGCTGTGTGTACGTAACTGGTGTCAACTTCTTGGGCTATAATTTTGAATTGCTGAAAGAACAAATTGCATTTTATTTTACCATATCACACAGTCCATTGAAAGTTTCTTCTTCTTCCAGTAATACAAATAGTAGCGCAAGACATTGACATTAGTGTTTTGTCTAACGCCACACAGCATTAATCTCAACCCGTTAATTATTACAGTCTCAAGAGAACATAGAATGATTTGAACTGTATTTAAGTCTGTGCAAGGTAAGAAAGGAAGTTAACAACGATCTTCACTTTCTTTCCCATTTTGCCCGCTATCTAGCCGCTTCTCAAGGTAAGATGAAAACGAAGTTACGATCTTACTTACCGCCTGACCTTGGAAACAGGCTGACACCCAGGCGGTAACTGAGGCTCAGTACTGACATCCACACGGCAAGCTGTTATTATTGACCTCTGCTAAGTCTCGATAGTCTCAGGTATTACATACAGATATCCGATGGAAAACAATCTGAAACAGACTAGCTCTTAATCGACAATCAGCTGTCTTGTCCCCTCCATGTAAAACATTGCTATGACCTCATGTAATTTTATATTAAAATTTTCAGTGACCCATAAATGTCCAGTGTCGGACGCGACACAAGTCTATGTCTGATTGAGATATTTGCCACATTTAAACTCTTAGATTTTTTAAAATCTTAAGTCAAGTGAATGTGTAGTTATATTCAGAGTGTGTCGTGGTTCTATATTTCTTTCAAACCGTATTGTTTCTTTTTGTGCAAATATTAGCGGGTGGTTGGTCATAACATCGTGTTACCTTGCAGGTGTTCTCAGAGCTAAGGGACAAAGAAAACCAAAAAATTGTTCGTATCGTATTGGTATTGCCTTCTGAATTGTCTTTGTACGTTTCTATTGGCGTCGAACGTTAAACTGCCACGCTCTAAGATATGTGTGAAATAAAATTAGGAACAGCGTTAAAAAAAAACAATCCGACCAACAAGGCCGCTGATGGATCTTTTCCTGTATGGTGTACTCATATATAGCTATGTAGGTATAGTTGTTTGACTACCGGTTGGTACTCTCTTGTGAATGGAACTGTTTCTTCTATAACTACATTATCGTTTATGTGACATAAACCAGCCAGCCGAATGTCTTGAAATGCTTGCCTCGAAGTGTTATTTATACACTGATATACATTAAATCGCTAGGACGACACTTTGTGTTTGCTCCAATAAAACCGCCTGGTGTTAACGACCTATGACCAAGAGAACTGGCTGATTGTAATTTGTCTGCCTAACAAACGAAACGGTCGTGTGATATGATTTTCACACATATAAGTAGACAAGAACTTATGCATGCACCAGCCGGTATAGATCTCTTGTGACCGCCCTCAACAGGGACCTCTATGCCCCAAGTCATCTGAAGCTAATTACTCAAACTGCGGTGTTTGATGGTAATTGAGTTAATTTGTAATAGAAACGGACATCTGGCGTTCTGTCTGTCTAGGGTTGATGCAAAACAACACCTTGGGGTCGCTGTTAGCCTTTATTTATAACGGAGTGTGGCCATCTGTGAAAAACTGGAGGGGATAGAATTCTAACCGTGTTCTTTACAATCAACACCTTCTTTAATATTCTATAGGGGGACTCAAAATAGTTTCAGAAGTTTAATAGCTAGTTAGTTGTGTATAATGTTTGCGTTCTATTTGCTTAAATAGGCATCGTTTGGCAAATGTGATAAAGACGTCTATCTGTGCCATGCCACATATGCAGCCTTCATCATATGTGCTGAATATATCCTTATGTGGTGTAAAATGTTAATTAAAGAAAACAATGTAAAAATCATTCTTCAAAGAATGCTGACAACATTGAAAATGAAAAAGACAGCTTTGCACTTTGCAGTTAGATAGTTTAGCCTCAAAGATATCTGCGAGTTTGATAATCGTAGGCGCTATAATCTCATTCTGACTCAAAAGTTGGGGTGGGGAGGAGAGGTCATGTTCTTTTCCTCTAACAATTTCCATATTCCGGCCATCACAACTCTATATTTCCATGAAATCAGAGGAGGAAATAATTACTCTCTCTTCCCTGTTTTTATCCCATCACTGCGCAAGAATAGATTATTTTTTATTCAACTACAGACAGTTAAATACACTATTAGTGACCTTGGAATCTTTATTCTCTTATTATAATGTAGCATAATAAGTTATCGCCTGTCTGACCTCCTGACCACTCACCACTTCAAGCTGTGCATTAGAATATTAACTACATTAATGCTTGTATGCAACATTTAACCCACCCTGTACACGGATCTTAACGCTGTTTTTTCATTACAAAGATAAGAATCCGTTATCCAAAACTTGGCAATATTTGTGTTTTACAAAGACGGTTGGGAAAATCCGATGTTAGTTCGTTACACAGAAATGTGTAGTTTTCCCGTTTCCAGACTAATGCTATTTTAAATTATTTAATAATTATCGCAGAGTTAAGTACGCTACAAAATACACAACATAGTACAGCATAAAGCGGCAGAACCAGTCACGACACACCGTGCTGATATTTGTCTTACTGTGTTGAAATTCAAGTCACAACTTCCTTTATCGTTCACTAACCAGACGTTTATACACATCACCGGACAAATCATAGTTGAATGCTTAAACCAATATATAAACTAATGCGGAACCGCTGTGATTGATTGATTAGTGTTTTACGCCATATTCAGCGGTATTTCAGCTACGCTGTGGCCTGAACATCGTCTTATTCTTTGATTTTTAATTAATAAAGATAATTGCAATCAGTAGCACCCTTGGCCGTTAATATCAACAACAAAAAATGAACTGAATAGGACACACAAAAGGGTTACAAATTTTAAATATGTCAATATACAATAAAGTTATATATTAAATAATTCAAATTTGGATCTAAAAATTTTAAATATCGTGTTTAAAATTTTGTAAATTTTAATAATTTACAATTATTCATAAAATATATAGTTTATGATACACACCGATCCGTTTAAGAAACTTGATGACAACATCGCCAGCAATGTTGTCAAAGAAGTTCTTCATAGTGGCGATTGTGTAGAACTGTTGCCTAACAGTAGCAAAGTCCACACAGTCAACTATGCAACATCACGTTAGAACCACCTGGTCCTTTTGAGACATTCCATGGGAGTACAAATTCTGACCGATAGCAGGATAGATGTCGCGAAGCTTATTTTGAACTTCACCGTTCAATACATCCTGCCAAAGATTTGAAATATATTTTAAAATTTTGGGCTTAACATCTTTATGGTATGTTTTAGATTGAGGGTTTTTTTATGCTTCCCTGTCTACAACTGTGTTTCCAGGGATACCCAGATGGCTGGATATCCTGCAGAAAAGGACTTCTGATCCACTGGCTTCTAGACCTTTATATTGGTGGAGGATCTGCAGGCTGCTTGTGGCTGCTTGACCTTGAAGCTATCGATAGCTAAAAGGCAAGACAGCGAATCTCTGCAGATAACGGCCTTCTGAAGATGCTGTTTGGAGATTTGGTCTCGAGCCAGTGAAATAGCATTGGCTTCAGCAGAGAAGATGGATGAAGCTGGAGGGAGACGTAGGGAAGCATGATGCTGTTACCAAATGGCTGAAGCTGCCACCTTATCCTCACTCTTCCATCCATCGGTGTAGATAAAGGAGTTCTTATAACCATCCCTTATCTCACCAAATCTCTGCTGAAAAGAAGCGGACATGTTTCCGATTTCTTTTGATCCCTAAGATCAAAGGGAAGCCTGGGTCGATGAAACAGTCAAGGCGGAGACGACGAAAAAGAAAGAGGTGCTATGTCTGTGAAAAGAGTTCCAGCATTTGCTAGATGTGGTCTCATGCGCAACCGAAATGAAGCAATTTTCATAGGACTGCGATCAAGTCAATCTGCAAATGCTGGATCAAAAACACAGTTGTAAGCAGGGTTACCAGGGTAAGCTTTTAATTTTGTAGCGTATTGGAAACCAAGTTTTATCCTTCGATTGTATAAGGATGGCTCATTGGCTTCGACACATAGACTCGGAATTTGTTATGTACGGAACGCCCCCAAGACTCAGCCGGAGACCCTGATGGTGGACTGGGTCCAGCTTTTTTTATGTAGCTGTCACGCGCTGAGCCATAGACTATGCAGCCATTGTCTAGTTTGGAGCGAACCAGAGATCTATATACATTTTTCAGTCCCAAATTCCTCTCAGTCCCATGTCTGAGAGTTTTTTTCAAATTCCATCTTTCCCCGTTGTGTTGTTTGCCTTCTCGAGATCGAAGAAGACAGACAACGTGTTCATTTTGGATAAAACCATTTCTAATGAAGGTCTCGAAACGGACCAGGTGATCTAACGTTGACCGACTTTGTCTGACACCACACTGGATGTTTTTTGAGTAGGTTTTGGTCCTCAAAGACCCAGACAAGGCGGTCATTAATTAGCCGCTCCATAGTCTTACACACACCGGAACCGCTGTTAGGTATGCCAGTATTTTAGTGAATGTTAATCAGATTAATGCCTCTTGTAAGCTATATAATTATATGTTTCACATACACTGATCCTGGGTCAGTTTCGAATATATTGGAGTTTCCTGTTTGATTTAAAACAGCGAAAAACGCCGTAGAAAAAGTGTTCAAAAACTATTTTTCTGATATTTTGGTTGCCATAAATTATAGCGATTGTGAAGTAGACATGTTTTAATCTATGTTTGCGACCACCAATTCTCTTTTTTGTGCTGTATGTTTTATCAAATTTAGAAAACAAAATTTGAAGCGGAGGCGGCCATGTTTTATTTTTTTACTATCGGAAATTTGATAGATGAACATTCGCACGCTGGGATGTAACGTGTGTTTAC
>JAVFBX010158609.1:0-15178 GCA_034783855.1 Mopalia kennerleyi
TAGGTTCACAATCATTTCATGAACCTCAAATTGAGATCAAACACAACAAGCAACAAATTAGGCTCACAATCATTCCAAGAACCTCAAATTGAGATCAAACACAGCCAGCAACAAATTAGGTTTATAACCATTCCATGAACCTCAAATTGAGATCAAACACAAGCAACAAATTAGGTTCACAATTATTCCACAAATCTCAAATTGAGATCAAACACAACAAGCAACAAATTAGGTTCACAATCATTCCATGAATCTCAACATGAGATCAATCCCGCTAATAGTACACATCTGATGATTGATTGTAATGTCATTTTAAACTCATTCAATAATCGTGACTGACTGTCGTTTTTACCGGCATTACAAGCACTAAATGTTGAACCACAACTTAAAATAAAAAACAGGAACCATCATCAACCGTGTCATTTCACATACCATCACATATATACAATAAAAAACCTTACGCCATCACCCATTTTCAACAAAACAAACAATGAATAACACTTATTTAACCAAATACTTCACGAAATGTTGTAAGATTATTGAGATGGATGTCGGTAAAGACTCGCACAGAAAACGAGTGCCCTTTCAATAAACCAAACGATCTAGCTCTTAAAATGCTGCGAGAACTATTCTGGTGGTACAAAGTTAATAAAAATCCTTTCCCTCTCTCCAACATGGCCTCTTCCACAACATAAGTCTACAAAAGTAGCCTATTTAGTTGTTATGCAAGGTCACATATTTACATGGCCATTCGCCGTAGTTAGAATTAGATCACGTTACGTGAAAGTCAAAACACGCGAGAAATTTAGGCGGTGATCTACGTGTCAACATGGGGATAGCGTTTAAAGGAAGAACAAAGGCCTCGGGAATGGCGAACACACATATATTAATCCTTCTGTAAAATGAATACGGGTTAACCTTAACATGGTAAACTGGTTTCAATGTTTTGATTGTCTGTCCGTCAAAGGCTAATCACTTTTTTAAAGCTGCCGACGTTTTGGCCTCAAAACACACACATGGCCATCATTTTCAGAGAAAATATCTCAAAAGAACAGGTTAGCATGGTTGGCCTTTAGACGTGTAAGAGGTGATATTATAACATGGCTACAGAAGCATTTGATTTTTCTATGGGTGTCTTGCCCAACTCTTAATTTGTGATTAGTTGATAAAATTCTTATCCAAGCAACAAATCAAGGAACTTTGGTTATCATCAAAGGATATCTTACTAACTACTAAGATCTATTTAAAAACACAAAATGTATCAGGATTGTTTTATTATCAGGTTTGGCAAGCATTGATAGAAGTCTGAACTGACCACAAATACAGATACAATTCAATGAATGTGATTTATTAGTTGTCGAATGATGGACATGAACGCATCAATCTGCATATATCATTTAAATGTCATGTATATGTCCCGTTTCCGTGTAGATTCAAGGCATCTGGCCAATCAAATGACATATAGACCCCAACTACACTCTGTGTGAAGCCAAACCATATCACATCCATGCTTCGCTTGTCTCTTTTTCAAACTACTTTACGAATACAGGATACTAGTATATCAAAACATAATAAACTAAAAGGCATGCGCCGATTAAGCACGTGTGTGGTTATCACAGTGAATTTAGCGGTAGATTAGCACAAACTCCCTTCTAAAACAAACATATCACGGAGCGCAAGAACAGAATGCACAGTTGTTCCGCGAAATTTAGCGGGGCTTTGAGTTCGAGGTACAAACATACGCCCTTATAGAGTGAAATACATTTCTGTTTCGGAGACGGATCAATTAGTTAACTCTTTTGTATGTCCATCATTTTTTTTACCAAACTCTTCCAACACAATGGAATGTTTCATTCGTCGTGAAATTGAAGAAAAACGTAATCGCCAGTTTATTTCAGTGATAAATTATATCGAAATCAACATAATGAACATCAAACGGTTTTTTTGCAGAAAACTCGGGAAAATGCTACTCTACTTCACAAAACCATCTGCGAATTTCCAGCCAACGCAAATTTCCTGGTGATATTGTTTGCTTGGGTTCCCTCTGAACATATCTTGTTTGTATCCCGTATAAAAGGGTTGGCTAACAGCAAGGGAGGCAACTTACTGAAAATTTTGATAAGCCATACAGCAAATGGATTCTTGAAAAACAAGTATCACAGTGACTCCAATGGAAGATTGCCATTCAAATTAACCTGACCAGCATTTCATTACTACAGAATGTATTGAAGGTTGTAAGAACAATATATTTCTGAGTGGGTGTTGTAAGATTAATTGGCGTGTTTCAATTCGGTTGAACAGCAAATTAGAATTTTATTGTTAAGTACATCAATTCGTAAATAAGACAACCGTAGTGTAGATGATTTTCTAATGCGTCTCTTTTAACATGACATGAAACATAGTTACCCAACGACACTCTGGATTACCTTCTTTCCGTATATGAAGTACATCCACAAAGAAATACAGCCTGCCAGTTGAAAGGCGATGGCACTTCGTGTTTCACCTATAGTGTCACGACATAAAAGATGTTTCACAAAGATAAGATCACGGAGTTCTTACATTTCTTTTAACTACTTTTACGTGAACATGTGCAGAGTGTTATCCTATGGTTTGACTCAATGTTGTACAATTAGCATGCCATTTCGCTTCACTGATTCTTCCGACAATGCGATGTGACTTGCATTCAACAATAGAACATGGAGAACAGAGCTTCAAATAATAGGTGCCACCGTGTTAGGTATTTCAAATATGCGTTAAATATGTCTGAATTGTCAACACATTCACGCATCTCTCAAAGACAAACGGAAACCGGTGACCCAGAAGCCCTGCTAATTCAGTCCGAAGTCAGTTCCCTTTATTGGTTGAATGACTTTAGATGGTCCAAAGAAGAAACAAAGGCGAAGCAATCTGTCGTGTCCAGTGGAACTGATACTGCCCGCAATTGGTCACACATTATCTGAATGAGGCACTAATCCCTATGGGAAATACTATTTTACCGAAATCTCAAACGCCGATGGTTAGTGCTGTTAAGGGCTAAACTCAATTTAACGGGGGAAAAATAAAGTTAGTATAGAGTGTAATCAGCAGTTATGAAAAATGGTTTTCGGAGAGTGTGAATATCGTTCGTAATGGCATTAAAACTGATTTGATAACTGACTTGGCACATAATGTATGGTGAACTATTCATGCTATATCGATTCTTTATCTGCCTATCTTTCTCTCTCTCTAGAAAACATCGACTATAAGTCAGTAAGTATTCGCCAAAATCTGTTCACGATTTCTTTTTTTGAAAATTAATTTAGAGACCTCCTGTTTTGGTACAGAAAATTATTGAGAACTTGTATTGTATATGTCAATGCACTAGATACAGAAATTGTACGGCATAGAACGCGAGTAACTAAGTTATTCACTAAATTTTCTCTTACATGATCAAAACTCCCCAAAAGGTCAATTTTAAATAAGAAAGATGTAATGGTATGCACCGTTGCTGCTGTACCCAAGTAATCACGAACTTAGAGACTCCACATTGCATTCTTAAGGTTGATTGACAGTTTACACATTACCTACATGTGCAAACACATAGTTTTTATCAACCATTAGCGTACATGCACTATGTCATCAATGTAAAGTGCACGTTGTCGGAAGAGGGGACAAACTGCAGATTCAACATACAAGCTTGACAAGTAAATAACTGTTTGACGTTAACACAGCTTAAACTAATGATGTTAACAGTAACACGGCTTGAGGAACAGTTTCGCAGCTTGGGGCACATCTAAGACACACGTGTGTCTGCTGTTTGAGATACATGCCGTCGTTTCAATCCCTCACCTCAACGATAGAAAGCAAAACTTCCTGTTTGTAGATAAGGAGCATACGCCACGCAGGTACCGGGTTAACGGTGTCGATCTAATTTATTTGTGGTTTGCAGTGTAAACAATTTGTAAACAATTCGACATCAATAAAATTGTTTGCCGTGTTATTCGGCCACTCGACCAAACGAGCGTCCATTTCCTGGCACCAGGGTTCCGTTTTGTTAATCTAGTTTAACAACACGGCTTAAATAATCAACTGGACATGTTCAATTTAAACAACAGACTGACCAGATGGATCAATTACCAAAATGTTTGTTGATTCCTTTGTTCCGCTTACTATTAATGCCATTGAATTGAGCACATACACATTGTGCTAATTTAATTGCACGTACAGTTTAAACATACTTGTATAGGTTATCTAAATTATCTTTAATAGAACTAGATAATTAATATATCCAGAGAAATATAATTTGCCAACTTTATACTGTTAACTATTCCGATGTTCATTGGTGATACTAGTATACATGCAGTGTTTGTCTGATTTCACACGCTATAGCTATAAGGGATCCCGGACACATTGATACGCATAAATGACCTGCGACGGCTGTTTACGTGTGATTTATCTTCATAATTGATGCTGATTGATTTCAAATTCCTACGCGTAACCGGCAAGTATCCCTTGAACTATGGGCGCTAATTGGATTACAATGTGACGCTCGTGGGAAATAAATTCCAGGTATCATGAATGATTAACATTGTGTTGGTTGTTTATATTGATTGATTGCATATTACATCACACAGGTGTGCTTACGTAACCTTCGGGTCCACTTTTACAAGGCATGATGAGATATTATTAATGTATGCTAAATATAACTGGTGTCAAGAAACAGTGTAAAATATGCAGATTTACATTTTATATCCAAAACTGAATATATTAGAAAATTGAGCACACAGCTACTGAGATTGTGAACATAAAGCTAGCGGGTGTGTTGAATCATATGTATTCAACACAGAACAATATGTGCAGTCTGATTGATTGTTTTGCACATATTTATATTTACACGATGTACACTAAAATACTGTACACAAAACTTGATATATAAAAATGTATATTATGGATTACGTTACAAAACAAGTTATTATAACAGAAAATAATAAAAGAACCAAACTTATATAATAAATTAAATACTAAAATATTAAAATAAAATAAACAAAATATAAATAATACGTACAATACTACATTAATCAAAGTATTTAAATCGATACAGAATAAAATAAACATTTTCATTAAACAATGTTAATAGCTGCGAAAGGTGGTGAATTAATTCCTCAAATGTTTTAACCCCACAAGCAGACTTTTATCAGTGGGCAGATTTACCAATAATTAAAGGCCTTGCCTTGGTCTTTTCGCATTGTTTGCTTTCTATGCGCTAAGCATAGCTTCCACAACCGCAAATTGATAAGATCGTTTTAACTAGTCTGTAATATCAACAGAACTCGTATAAACTTCTTTTAGCTGTAAATACTTTGCGTGTATTGTGTTTTGCTTTCTTTATACTATAGCGGATCATCACTAACTGCAGCCAAAACCTGATGGGCATGCGTGCAGCACGTGTTTCCAAAGATTAGTAACATTTTTGTCAGGCGAGCAAAATTTGCGAGCTGTTGCCAAAGGTAATGCTATCTTTATATCTTTTCTGCACATACTGTAAGCTTTCATACGTTTTCGTCATCAGAATGGGCAACAGGCCTATAATGAATTAAGAAGAGTAGCACCTAATCCAAAAAAACAATTTTGGCTCAATTATGTATTGATCCAGGAACTGCCAACAGCTGTTATGGCAATGTAAAGCCAGGACGCCGGTGTTTACAAATACTCGCCAGCTGATACATGCTTTAGGAATACGAAAGACTCCTCAAAATTTGTGACAATACTTTGAAGAAGGAGTCCGATCCAGCTAGACAATTCAGTATAACTATAAACTAATTAATTAAGTTTATTGACTATATATAACCATCGGCTATGCATAATTGACATCAAAATACATTCGTTTCAAACATGCAATGATGTTAAAGGTGGCAGCATCAATTATTACTCTGGATGTCTTCGAATTGTGGTGGGATCCCACCAAACATAGGGGGTTAACTGTCTGTTCCACCGCTTGGCCTTACCGGTGCATTATCTTAATACAATTCATCTAATTGTTATTCAAACGGAAGTTTGGGGTTCGTAAATTTTCCTTTTACCAAAGTGCGACTCGTTAAAGCCGTTGAGTTTGATTACACATTTGGTTTCTAATTGAAATCACAAACATCTAACCGGAATTTAATTAAACTTTTTGGAAATATTAAGCTAATGTTTCATCAACAGGTTCCCTGTTTTAACACATGTAGAATTAACCAGGACAAATTAAAAAACGAAAATAGGTCTGGGTTTTGGACGAATGGCCTTATTGTTAATTGCAAAATATTGGATTGAATTAAATTTACCTCGACCACAGCGCGTACAAGACCTTAACGCTCCAGGTTTAAGTCCAACTTTAAATTATACAAGATCACGTTATCAAAGTTAAATGGCGGGTTCTAACGCATATACATGCTTAATGACTAAAACAGGATTGAATAACGTCTGTGAAAATGGATATTAAATAAAACTCAATAACGCAAGAAACAAAAAGTCAATCAGCATTTTGACTTGAGAATATATACTGTACAGTCATGGCGTTCTGATGATTGATTGATTGATTGATTGATTCCAGTCAATGATTGAATGTTCAATAGCTTTGTTTGATTGGGGTTAAACGTCTTACTCCAGGGTTCTTCACTTAAATCACGATAAACGAACCCGGAAAAAAGATAACCAAAATTAGACTCGTCCTAAAAATAACTTTAATGAGTATGACATTTGTAAGAAAAATAGATAAACCTACCTTTCCTAGATGACTTCAAGGCTGAATAATAAACTTCTCCTACACGTTCCTACAGGTAACTACTCCGTTTCCTGGTCTAACTCGTCTGCGTTGAACATATCTATTGTTGAGGGAAAACAAGGTGATTGATTAGAAATACAGGTATTCTATTCCAGACTATCTGCTTTAGAGGACACAAGGAACAAAAATAAATAGGAAACAATTAACGGATACCCTTGAAACACGAAGAGTCGATTTGTATGGATTAGTATTCTGTCCTTAAAGTTAATCAAGATCAACAAGCCGGAAGGCTAATACGTTAAACAACACCTCTCTGAGATAAATGTTATCCTTTCAATGAATTAGCCAGTATGATGGTTGTGTCTTAGCAATACCATGAAAAGGACAATTTTCCTGAGCGACACGCATATACTTCGTTACGGTTGCTGCACATATTCAGCGTAACATCGCATAACACCCGTAACTCTTCACCCATTTAACAGCCCGGCGTGACGTTGTAAGTAACGTATATGATAATAACATGCCATCTGAAAGTTGAGCATACCCCTTGTTATGTAACAAGATAAGCGTCACGCGGCTTTTGTGTATATAAGTAACAAAAGATCACCAATATAAGTAAAACATCCCAAAGACGGTCTGATAAACATTGTGACGTCTACCAGAAGGTGTTACATGTTGGAATTAAATGGCCCTGACATTGTATAGATTATCCAGTCAAAGAGTGGGACTACAGCTGAGAATGGACAGTATTTTTGTTATTTCTCAACATCGGTTAACTTCCATCTTCACTTAACGTCTCACATCATTCCTTAAATAATAAGTTTATTTGTCAATTAATATTGTAGTACGCTTCATATTTGTAACAGTATAACAAATCATTTGCCAAATTGACCGGAATTCTGCTCTGTACCATTCAGCTGTAATGCACAGAACGCTAATAAGATAGATATCAATATTCCTGAGAGTATGATAGAATGTATTTAATCTAGTCCTAAAGGTTGGGCAGCGGACAGTAACGGACTTAGCCGAATCGATCTCTGGGCGTAGTTGGACGTGAGATCAAGCTGGTGAGCAAGGTCGCTCTCAGTTGATGATCTGTACTAATCTATCCCGGTTCAAACAGATCCATACGGCCCGACGTAAGCCAGGCGCCACTTAACAAAACACTGTCGTCAGCTTACAAAATGTTGTAGGTTTCGTATTACCTTCTATATAATGAACTGCTTCGCTTACATCTTTTTCAAAATTGTATATGGGACTGACTTTTCTTACATTTTTATATAAAATGAAAAAAAGAAATTATTTAGAAAGAGTAAGTTATATGAGCTACTAATTTATATCAAGTGAAATGAGTTGTTGGCCTCCGATATTTGTAGCCTGTGTGTCCACCAACGCGTCTGGCCCGAAGGTCACATTGAATTGAAGTAAACGGTCATGTATATTAATCAATGTTTGACGAAATAGTGGATCCGTCTCTTCGAAGGATTTAATCAACTTTCATACAGAGGTAAAAAATCTTGGTAAAGGCCAATATTCACTTAAGACAATGATACTTATTGTCTTGATTACATAAACCAAATATATCTCTACCAATAATATGTGCTTTACGTTGTAGAGAATGTTATTTCACTCTTATGAAGGTGCGTCAAACAACTGAATAAAGGTGACGTGCCCTAACGTCACTGACAGCATCTAATGGCAAGAGATGACAAAACACAACTCGAATACTTCACAGTGTATGGGGTTCCTGGTGCCTCTTAGCTCCACGATCACCAGAGGAACACCCAGACGACACGACGCCGCCAATAGCCCTTTCAGAGACTGTTATGTTAGTGCAATTATGAACAAAAAATCCAGACTAGACTGTTGTACATTTAATTAGAAAAATAATGAAGAGAAAAAAAAGCGTCCGGAACGTCGGATAATTCAGCAAATAGACGTTTTTTTGTCTTATATCTGATAATACAAATGTGCTGGTATAATTGTTAAACATAGATTGTCAATGGACTATTAACCCGTCGATTGTTAAGACATGCTAATAATAGACAGCCTTGTTATATTATGTTCACATGAAACTACCCGTTAGGTATCATCGTCATTCCTCAATAGATATAGACTTATTAATGAACATATATATACACAAACCAAATCAATTACATTCATTCAAGGCAATATAATGTGTTTTGTCCTTGCATGTCATATTATGAATACATACCATATAATGTTTTATGAGGGTCTCTTTACAATAACTGATATATTCACTGTTTATGTCGATATTATCATCAAGGTTTTTTGTTTTCAGTACCTATTGAATCAGATCATCGTGCATCCGGTCTCGATAATCAGTGATCAAATAAGTAATCATTGATATTTTGTTGTTTAATTGAAAACTCTCGAGTACCTATTGCTGTGGAATATCACCATACACGGTATTATTTCCTATTTTCTGATAGACAGCAATATTTGTCCTTTTTAATAACCTGGGCAAATGAAACATTTAGATCTCCATGTGGTAATGTTAAACAACGTTATTTCTATGTGTCCTGCACAATCGGTTACCTAGGCAATGTATGATGGTAACCCAATTCAACATACAGGAGATGTGTGTGTGTAGAAGTTACCCCAATGATCTATCTATAAGTTGAAAAATGGTTGCAAGATTACCTTTAAAAAATACAATAACGATAGTACCGATAGCACAGTCTGAGTTAGTTTACAGCAGGACCGCTTTGTGTTAAATAATATGTCAGAACTGTTTAGAGCCGACTAGCTCTAGACTGTAAATGCATGCACTTCTGATCCCTTCTATATCCATAGGACTAAAATCATTAATTATAAGTAAACATCACAAGTGCACGGAAACCATTTGGGGGATTTCAATGTAATGGGTTATACTATCGAGTTACAACTAGAATCGATCACTAATTCTACCTTCAAAATTACAATTTATTCTTACTAAACCCACGTCATAAAAGTGCAATTAAAGTTAATCAATAGTGTAACCTACATGTATACAACAATAAAACAATGGGAGTATAGTATTGTCAAAGTGGGGGCGCTGCAGGCGATCCTCTGACGTTAAAACCGTCGCGATTTGTGTCCGTTTTAATAACGTCACTATGGATAAATGTGTGTGACGTCATTTATAAAACGCGAATATCATGATTGTAAAGTCATAAGTCTAACAGCTAGACTTACAACCAGAATTCTACTAACTATAACCGTACATCCGGAATTCTACTAACTATAACCGTACATCCGGAATTCTATGGACCCACTCCATCTCATACGCAGTATCATATTAACCTGCCTTACAACCAGAATTATATTAATTAGCCGTATAACTATAGTTTTATTATCAAGCCTTATATCCACAATTTTATTATCAAGCCTTACAGCCAGAATTCTATTAACTAGCCGTATAACCATTATTTTATTATCAACCCTTAACAGCAAAGCTCTTAATTAAGTTTCATCAGTAAGCATATTGCTCTAGTTACAACGAGGTCTGCTATTGTGGCCCGTTTGTTATATGTTGAGGTGAGTGCCAGTGGGGTAAAATTTTGCGTTTTTTTTAAATGGTGTCCTTAGGTTAGACAGACAAGAGTGTTCAATATAACCGTATTTCTTAGCAAAATTGTGAAAATTTTAGGCTTTTCATTTTTTTTTCTCATATTCAAGGGCTAATCTACAAAATAAACTAATACTTTGGTGTCACGATTATTACATTATAAAATATAAAGCACAAAAATGCACTGTGTTTTTATTGTCGACATGTATTCAATTTGTAATAATTTTCAAAGCTATTATTAAATGGGACCTGCGTCTAATCATGGAGGTGGTCTAATTGACATATTTTTAATCCTGAGTACCCAGACTTTCCAAACATACATAATATTATTCTGCGTCAAAAACCTAGAGCCCTGTGCCTGTTTTTACACACATCTTAACATGACTAACTCAGTAATGGACCCTGTGGCTGCATCAGCTTAGCAATAACCCTGAACGTGTCCAGATGACTTCTCGATAGGTAATACACCACCTGGTCACAAGTGTATTCATTTTTGTGAATCATTGATAACTGATAAACCCATTTCCTACGGATGTCTATCTATGGCTGATTGACACGACTATACCAGCGTCGATGAGAGGGATATAAGTAATTTATAGACACAGATCCAACTGTTTCCGTAAAACAGATACTGTGGTTGTGGAAGTAAAACAGATCAGCGCACTTTAAATATAAAGTTAGGTGTTCTTTGGCTCTGTGACGGTTTATAAGACCAGTACCGCCATATGACATTTGCTTTTGTTTGTTTGTTTGTTTGGTTGATTGATTGGGGTTTAACGTCTTACTCAATGGGTAATTCGCCTATATGACTATGGATTGTCCAACTCACACTGAACATGTTTAATATGGTGGAAAACTGGGAAGAAACTTTGTAAAACACACCCGCGATTGTTGGGGCCACATCGTAATACTCACTATATATCACATGTACATTACACATTTATATGATATTTGAGCGAATGAAGACGATGTGATATATATTTTGAAAGGAGACAATGACAACCGTATTTGCACTAGTCAGAAAGTATGAGTGTATAGATGAACTTGAATTCCGGCAACAATCCTAAGTAAAATCGACTAGGACAAAACGAAAGCCCACAGTTCCGCCACCTCATATGTTTATACAGGAAAACGAAGCTCCCTATGTCTCTATATGAACTACCAGGCTATGCTTTCATGTACACTATTATTTATTTACCGAAGAAACCGCTTGAGACCTACCTATCTAAGTAATGACTACTACATGGACTAGATTACACGAAAGAGGTCTCCGTAACACGCTATTCAAATACAGTTTCTACTAAGTCTAATATCAACATATAAAATCATTGAAACCCAGCTTATCCAAAATCTTGTAACAAACACAATATTAATATCTATACTCAATATACAATTACTCAACATTACCTACCAATTTCCTTCGTTTGTATCGCGGTTAAAATACAACACAAACTAACTATGTTCCTCTCGGGCCTTCAGGTGTTAACTAAACATCCACCAGTTTATCTTAAATACGCACACGCATGTATAGAAGAACCTTTAATTCTGACATGTCTGAGTAGTGAATTCTTCTCAAGGTCGTCCTTAGTGGGAGCTTTAGAAAATGAAGAATCCGTGTTTTACTTTAAGACTTACCAGTGTGCGTTAGTGGTTGAACGTTAACCCGTGTGAAGGTGAGACCGTGGAGAAATGTGATAAACCTCAACGCATTAGAAGGATAACATTCCCAAGGAAGATCCTTCCAGAGATGTCAATTATAATCAATGGTGTTGAGAACTGTTGAGTTCATAATACTTTATAGTTTTGGTTGACCATCGATCATATCACATATCACAGCGTTGACGGGTCTCAAAATTGAGGACAACCGAGGGTAGGTCTCTAGGCAACTGTTCCAAGAAAGTTTTGAGCACAAGACGATATATCTCCAAATAAAACTGATACCCTTGAATGGTCAGTGCTTAATGGGTCGTTTTCTGTAGAGTTCAGATTTTATATAAACTCTTCAGTCTATCCTGGGATTCAATCACATGGAATCAACCCGAAAGCCGCGGAACACTCAAGGCAATATACGTCCAGACCAGAGATAGATCTGAGCTGACCGGTCAATACAATATATGACATATACAGAGAGACAGAGTGTGGGTAAACAGTGCATCAGACAGGTAATCTTTGGGCATTGACCATTCGGTATTACATTCCCCTGAACATGGATTAAAGGGTTAAATAATGTCTCATTTCGATGTCCACACGGATACAGTACGGGGTGTTAAACCCTGGTCATTGGGGTTATGCCAATTTTCTTGAAGTCAGACTGCTACACGTACACAGATCCGGTTGATCTGTCTTATAAAGTATACCCTTGATCTACCTTTTCGTCAAATCCGTTTTCCCGTTGAAAGCTTTCAGAAAGACGGAAGTTGTTTGATAACAGTTTTCATAGTAATCCAAGAATTATTATTAAAATGGACACACCAAAAGGTCGATAACTCCATGAAGGTTGGTTTTCCATTAAGACTTAAGAATAAAACAGGCACAGAAAAGTCATATGATACACTTTGTAACACAATGCACACAAATCAATTCTTGAAATGGTGCGAATCAGAGAGGATACTTCCTGTTACTATCTCTGTTGCAATGAGCCCAAGGACTCGCAAGTAGATATCTCGTGACTGCTACCATGTCATATAATCATCAAAAACAAGAGTAAAGTTATTGTGATCCCGAACGTAGATAAAACCGGCTTTTGTCGTTTTGTTGAAAAGTAATACAAATAAATCAGCAAGGCGGATCTTTGGGGGTAGACATGTAGACCAGAAAAAAATGTCACGCCGAAGTCCACTTGTTACCTGTATTCTGACAAAACGTCTGTGCTCGTCACTGCTCCTTAGCTGTATGAAAAGGCAAACCTGGGACGGCAAACCCTCTGTGTGAACGGTAGAAGGGCTCAGCGGCCTATCTAAAGTAAATACCTGCAGCTACACAAAGGTTCACAGCGTGTCCTCAATGTGGGCACCTGAATAACTCGGGAAGCTCTATAGAACAGAAATGTATGGACTTTTCAACAGGGGGCCGGTCTAAAGCCCAATACTTATTGATCGCTCTTCAATTAGATCTCAGGGAGGGGTTGACTTTCTATGACCGGTTCCCCTTAATGCCAAATCATCCCTTCGCATATACCTGGCATGTATGACACTGTACATTGTCACTGGGTATGGGGAAATTTGAGCCACTTACCTTCAACAAGACCATAAAACAACAACAACAACAACAAGCCAGGATAAGGCATCATTGATAATCCATATGGTGTGAGCCACGTTATTTTATCAGGGCAGTTGTTATTCGTTGCATGTACATACAAAGTATATATTTAGCTTGTTTCTGGACAGGAATGTGTGAATATTGGTGATCAATTGCAAGTTTCGTTTGTTTTTTGTTCTCTACAGCAGACGATGCCGTTCTGTTTAAGCTAATTGCGAGACTGGAGAAAAATATGTATGGTGCCGCTTTTCGTGGATTACGTCAAAATCACATTACATGTAAATCAGTTAATCTCTTAAACAGATGGCATATTGTGAAAAATAAATGCAATTTAAGATGTGACAATGAAACAGACAGTCACCCTGCAATGTATAGAAATGTGACGTGAGTATGGTAGATAAAAAGCTAGCAAAAAAGCTAGGTCAAAATTGTTTCAATTTTGACCTGTGCACACAAATTTTATTATCACCCAAATCTCCTCCCACCAACATTTCGTCAACAGTTTAAAAAACAGATCGAAGTCCATAATTATCCAACTAGAACTGTTAATTGGAACCTCTATAGACCTATTACCTTATACCAATTTTATTTGTATTCCTTAAGACACACCGCCCCAAGAGAATGAAACAAGCTCCCAGTTTCACTTAAAACTACTGATTCGCTGTCCTTATTTAAATCCAATCTTAATGATTATTTTCTCTCTTCTCTTTGATGGGTACAAAAATATATGCATGTACATTGCCGTAAAAATCAGTCCGTTAAATTCTTAATTTAAATTCTTTAACTGATTGATTTGAATTAACGTAAACTTGTTGTTTTTTATTTTATCGGGATAGAACAAGTCTTAAAGACTTTATTCCCACCTATTTAAAATTAATATTCAATTAATGTGTTTCTATTTTATTATTATGATGAATAAACAAACACCAATGTCCAGTCGTTTTAATAGATACGAGCCCCATCGTAATCTTAGATCAAAACACAGAGGCACGCTTGCTGGCCCACGTTTTAAAAGTAAACTTTTAAAGAGGAGCTCTATTTTTTAATGAACTTCCAAAAGACATACAGGCTTTACCAAGTTTAACCTCTTTTAAGTGTGCACGCAGACGGCTTTACTATCACCATTTTTTTAATTCTTAGATTGTATATTGTTAATATGTATATATATGTTTTTTATACTTTATTCTTTATTGTTATTTGTTATACTGTTATATCCCTCGACGTCCGTGAAAATAGGTTTGTCCCCTGGAATAATCGAGTTTAAATAAAGATTATTTGAATTTGAATTTGAAGCTGTGTTCCTGCTACGAAGCACGGTCGGGAGCGGCTATGACTAGACTCTTGTATGGCCTTGTATACAGGGGTGGTCAGCAAGCTTCTCCCCATTCCAAAAATCGTCGCAGAGCTCGAGGCTGATCCGTTCGTTGACCACGCGGTAAGCAATGCTATGAGGTGGGTGTATCACAGGTATGGCATGTACTTAACACCGCCTACCGCCGCGGTAAACACTTCTAAGTACTGTAGATTTGAACAGGCATGTCCAAACAACATGAATGTCGGCTCCATTATCCTCTAAGCAAGCGCCGACTGATATGGGCGACCAAAAT
>JAVFBX010158708.1:0-15176 GCA_034783855.1 Mopalia kennerleyi
AGCTTCTAACTTCGGCTTCTTCAGAAAAATAAGTATAACTCATTTGATTCTGTAATTACAAGAAAAGTCCTTATTTTTGGCGCTAGTGCCTCTTGAAGTTGTGATAGATTTATATTAGTATTTTGTAAAAGCTAATTTTAGACAAAGTTTTGTTTCCGACAACACTAGTTAATGCACGAAAAGTAAACACAGAAACATATTATTAAAAAAAACCCATAAGTTGACATACAATAATACTTTTATTCACAATTATTAGGAAAAATTCAAAACAAGCTAACAAAAAACATTTCTTTATACAGTCTTGCACAAACATGATTAATCATTGCATGAATAAGCCTCTTGTGGTGGTGGCATTCAGAGATATTTTTGTGCACACAATATTATTTGAAAATCGTCCAGTTCTCTGCAAAACTAATACTGCATATTTAAATAATAAAACTAACCAAGTTCAAAATACAGCAGTTGCAGAACGTAGAGTTTAATCAACCTCTTCCACCGTGGGCCCTTGGCTGGAAGATCTATTTTGCTGACTGTTTGAATTTCCACCTTGAGCATTATGAAGATTTGACATTATTGGTGAACAGAGCTTCTGTAACTCTTTCAGTTTATCATCAAATTCTTCTTTGTCAGCTAGAGAGTTATTATCCATCCAGTTCAACATTTCGTCACATTTAGAAATCACAACATTTTTGTCATTTTCTGATAATTTGTCACCATGCTCTGAAGCCATTTCCTTTATATGGAAAACATAGCTCTCAAGCTGATTTCTAGCAGAAACTTTTTCCCTCTGCCTAGCATCATCATCTTTGTATTTCTCAGCCTCATTTAGCATTCGTTCTATGTCCTGTTTACTGAGACGACCCTTGTCATTTGTTATGGTGATTTTGTTCTCTTTCCCTGTGCTTTTGTCCTTGGCAGACACATTTAAAATGCCATTTGCATCAATGTCAAAAGTAACCTCTATTTGGGGCACACCCCTGGGAGCAGGTGGGATGCCATTCAGTTCAAAAGTACCCATTTTATTGTTGTCTTTTGTCATAGCTCGTTCTCCCTCATACACTTGAATACCAACACCAGTTTGTTTATCAGAATATGTGGTGAAAGTCTGTGTGGCTTTGGTTGGGATTCTCGAATTCCTATCTATTATATTGGTCATTACTCCACCTGCTGTCTCGATGCCTAATGAAAGTGGAGACACGTCTACCAGTAATACGTCTTTAATCACCTCACTCTGCTCACCTGTCAGCACAGCGGCCTGGACTGCTGCACCGTAAGCCACAGCTTCATCGGGGTTGATGGATTTGTTGAGCTCTTTCCCATTCATGAAGTCTTGCAGCATTTTTTGAATTTTAGGAATCCTCGTGGATCCCCCAACAAGAACCAATTCATGAATAGAAGACTTATCCATTTTGGCATCTCTCAACGACTTTTCCACAGGCTCTAGTGTTCTGCGGAATAAATCAGAACAAAGTTCTTCGAATCTTGCTCTTGTAACTTTAGTATAGAAATCAATCCCCTCATGTAAGGCATCAATTTCAATGTTAGCATCAGTGCTGTTTGATAATGTTCTTTTGGCTCGCTCACATGCAGTACGTAGACGACGCACAGCTCTTTTGTTTCCACTGATGTCCTTGTGATACTTCCTCTTAAACTCTTGCATAAAATGGTTGACCAGTCGGCTGTCAAAATCTTCCCCTCCTAAATGAGTATCACCAGCTGTAGATCGGACTTCAAACATGGAACCTTCTGCTATGGTAAGGATAGACACATCAAAGGTTCCACCTCCCAGATCAAATATCAGTACATTTTTGTCACCACGCAGGTTTTTGTCAAGTCCGTAGGCGAGAGCTGCTGCTGTAGGTTCATTGATAATTCTAAGAACATTAATACCTGCTATGGCTCCAGCATCTTTAGTGGCTTGTCTTTGAGAGTCATTAAAATAGGCGGGCACAGTGATTACAGCATCTTTAACTTTCTGTCCTAGGTATGCTTCAGCAGTTTCCTTCATTTTCGTCAATACCATGGAACTAATTTCTTCAGGGGCAAATGTTTTCTCTTCTCCTTTGTATTCTACCTGGATACGTGGTTTTTCTAACTGACTAGTCACGTTGAAGGGCCAGTGTTTGATGTCAGACTGAACCACGTCGTCATTGTATTTACGACCGATAAGTCTCTTCGCATCAAACACAGTGTTCTTTGGATTCAGGGCCACTTGGTTTTTAGCAGCATCCCCAATGAGTCTTTCCGTATCTGTGAAGGCCACGTAACTTGGAGTCGTTCTGTTTCCCTGATCGTTGGCAATAATCTCCACCTTTCCATTTTGAAATACACCGACACAAGAGTAAGTTGTTCCCAAATCTATACCGATTGCTGGGCATTTGTTGGACACCATTTTAACGTCGTGTTGTTGTTGTGATTCAGTAAAACTTAAAACGAGTAAAAAGCTTTACAAAGTTACAATACCTGTCTAAGGAGGTTTCTGTCTGTAGAGATATTCCTTTCTGATTCGTTCACTTACTTTCTGATCCATATCCAAAAAGTCACCCATTTATACACAGATATCGTTAAATTGAGAAGCATGGAGATATTTCTGGAAGATACGAGACATTCAGGTGTCAGTTTGTTTATATCACATGACCTGTTCGACCAATCGCATAAGTTTAAAAATTCTCGAACATCGTATTCCTTTCAACATAAATCCTAAAAATAACTCTGCCGTCTATTTTTGTTTGCTGGTGTGTAAAGAGATGATGGACGTTTCCAGAAACCTATTAGAATAGATATTTATGGGTTTGAATTACAGATTTATGTATATGATAACAAGAGAAAAAAAATAATACTTGAAAGATTCTCAATGACGAACAACTTGCTTTATGCTTGAACGCTTTAAATGTTTCTTCTGTTATTTTGACACTGACCCCCTGAGAAGTTAAATTTACGACACTCTTTATGCCCTTCAGATAGAAATGAGTTCCAAAACAACTCTGGTTCTGTCAAATGAAGGTGACACACGTGTACATTTAAATTTTCTGATGCAAACTATGTCTATTTTCGATTGCGTGATTATTTTTCTTGAATAATAGTGTATATTTTCAGTGACTCCTCTGTGCGATGGCGGGTAGACGAAGGGGGAATGATTTTGGATTACTTTTACTGGGCTATCAACTTGTACAATTTGGAGTACATCGTATTCCTCCTGTAACTCTTGGTACTATCGTACTTAATGTGCTCGCCTATAAATTCCTACCATACAATGTACGGGGAACCTGCATTAGTGTTCAGAACGTTTGGTATCAGTGGGATTTAAAACGATTGATTATTGGAGCTTTGGATCATGGAGATGATCTCCATCTCTACTACAACATGGTGTCGCTTTTATCCAAGGGGAATAGTTTGGAGCGTCAGTTGAAATCTCCTTACTTTGCCTACATTCTTGTGGTGTTTACCGCGCTCACTAGTGTAACCATGGTCGGAATCAATCTCATCATTTCACTTTTAACTGAGAACCCAGCTTATATTCATCAGTGTGCAGTGGGCTTTTCTGGTACGTGAGCTTAGTTTTTTGTTAGATGTTATTATATAATTTCTACAATCCGATGTATCTAGGCGCTTATTCTCCCTTTATTGCCCTGTCGATTCCATTCTGTAAGAAACACAGAACCAAACAAATTTCATTTGCAATAAATTTTAAACTCACCTAGGTCAATTCATATATCGTTGTTCTATTGTGGAGGCGAGCTGTCAAATTGAAAAAGCATATGAATAGCGGTATACTGCTGTCAGTATCTGAGAAGAAACTGATGACGACCCTAGTTCCCCTTCTGCTTACTCACTCACCCTTTATACCTAAATGACGTCTTACCTTCCTCATTTTCTTTTGGTCATGTTGAAACCTGACATACATGTACAACATGGCCAAAAGAAAATGAGGAAGGTAAGACGTCATTTACCATTTAAAAATGTATGTTTTATTTTTTACAACATACATGTTGTATGTCAGGTTTCCTGACATACAACATGGTCAAAAGAAAATGAGGAAGGTAAGACGTCATTTAGGTCTACTCACCCTTAAGGTTTCCCACAGTCAACTGGCTGTGACGCACTAGAAAGTACATGTAGGCCTACATAAGAACTTTGGGTGGTCGTCTAGCCATTTCTTCTGAAATTGACAGAAGCATTTAGCAGCAATGGAAAGGCGATAATTATACAAATTAACATAAAATTGATGGGCAATGGAATTTATTTCCTTGGATTGACTCATTGTTGCTCACCATTGCTTTCAAACAGAACTGAATGAGCGAGATTAAGGGGGGGAAGCTGATCATACACATCTAGAGACATGCACATGTATGTGATTATTACAAAACATATTAATATGCATTTTTAGTTACATCGGAGATGTCTGAATTAATATTGTGGAAAAACAGAAATAACCATTCAATCATGTCTCCTCTTGTTCTGCAGATAAGATCGGTTTTAGATCCACAAATGTCTTTCAGTTGTGTAGTCCTTGCAACTCTTAGAACTCTAGTTGTTAAATATACCTGAAGCCAGTCTAAACTTAACAGAGTGCTCCTTTTTTCAATCTATTGCAAGGGTTTGTTTTATGTTTTTTTGTTGTAATTTATTCACTTTCACTTCAATTTCGCCAGATTTCCTGGTCCCCTTGCTCTTTAAATGGTGCAACCTTCTTTTTCCTACTATTATTATGGTCTGTGATTATTTTTATTGGTGTATAATAAACGTAATTCTTATAATTGTTTTGAGATTTGAGATCATCTTTTCCTTGTCTAATGCTAGTGACATGGGTGGTTCCCATTACTCTTTGAGCTGCAGGGCCACCATATCTGATTTTGTCTGCTTTGATAATATAATAACCTTTCGGTTGGTCACAAGTTAAGGCGAAAAGGGTCTGGTTCACACTTGTTTAAAAGACTACATGCTGTGTTGTTTATTTTAGGTGTTATATTTGCCTTGAAAGTCCTGACCACATATTACAACCCCCAGGGCACTCAGTATCTCATGGGGTTTATTCCAGTGCCTTCTAAGTGGATATTCTGGGCAGAACTCGTCCTCATCCAACTCTTGGTACCTCATGCATCATTTACAGGTCAGTCATACTGTGACTCATACATGTTATATAAGCTTATATTGTTTCCATATCCCAGACCCTGAAATAATTTCGTGATTTAAAAAGCAACATTAAACCAATATTTCAATAAAATGACGAAACCTGCTTTATTTATAGATATCCTTGTTAAGTTTCAGTCAATTTCATTTAAATTAATCAACAGTTATAACATATCTGCCAGTTAAAGCTTACATACTTCAAGGATTTGCTGAAATAGCCTTTTAAAAAAAGCACTCTTTCCTTAAATAACCAATTTTTGTCATATACATGTAGTAGTGGGCCTGAACCTATGTAATGTAATATGCCAATAAAAAAAGTTATTAAAAAAACATTTTTTTTTCTCACAGGTCATTTGGCCGGAATACTGGTGGGATTGGCCTATGTGAGAGGCCCGTTAAAACCTATCATGGATATGTTTATTCCAACAGGTAACTGTACTGCTGAAACTTTTTTTTCGGTCGACATGAATATGTTATTGTGATAAATGTTTGTTACAAAAGGATTGTAAACCTTATTATGCATTATTTCCCTCAGAGGAATGAGCACCAATGAGCCTTACAGCCACCAACGGCAACAAACTATGACAAAATAGACAAAGTAGCCTAAGCACAAATAAGCACAAAAGAGTGCAATTAAACAGATTGTTATATCTGACATGGAATTGGTTTGTTCTGATTGGCTGTAAACCAGTCATGTGACATAAAAGAAAAAATGTATGCAATTCATGATTTCTTCCAGTGCTGTGTTAAATATAAATGCTGCACTCTGGAGTGGAACAGAACTGTATAATATAGTTTGTGTCAAAGTTATCTCCCCTTGACACATCTGATACAACAATATGACATGACATTTTTGTGCATGCTCTCTGGCTTAGGGCACTTTGTTTGAAAAGTAGCATTGCTGTTGTTACATGTACTTAGCACTGTGGAGGAAGATTAACTTTCAAACAGTATCAAAACACTTGTGCCAATTATTGTTGGAATACACTGCCATCATATAAGTGAAATACCGTTAATTCCAGCATAACACACCAATCTATCAATCAATCTATTCTTTGCACTGTAAGCTCTCACCAACTGGTAACAAAAGTTATAAATATATTCATAACTAATCGCAAATGATATTTTGTTAACTTCTATGAATAAATTTAATATACTTAGTTCATAAACAGTACTAACAAGTATTTGAACAGTTATGTGATGAAACCGTTGAATCCTGTTTTTCTGTTGTCCAGCCCCCTCCTATAGCTACAGATCTGGTTCCAGTGGCTTTCGTAGAACTACAGATTCCAGGAATGACTCGGGTTGGCAAAACTTTGGACCAGGTCACACAACAGGACAAGCACCATACAACACCAGACCCTTCCCTTCAGCTCCTGAAGAGCCCCAGCCATCACACAGGGGCCCCGATTCACCAGACCCCCCTGGATGGCGATTCACAAATACAGACCCTAGTGATAGGGTTAACAGAGAGCCCCATTATAGGCCCAGCACCGATCCCAGATTCTCAACAATGACGGAGGAAGATCAACTAAATGAGATTTTGGAAAGAAGTCGATGGGACAGATAAACCCTGTTAACAATTGGAGAAGCACACATGACATAGTTGTTACTTTCATACTTTGTAGTTCAGTTTATTGTCACATCCGTCAGGTCATCCTAATACGACGCCTATGAAGGCTGACCATCTGGTTGCAGCATGTTCAAAGCCTAGTCATGTTGTCTTTACTTAGCACTTGCCAAATGTTTTTTCAACGGAGCAAAACACTTTGCATTTTATGGTTATTTACATGGCCCTTTACTGTCTGGCCACAACACCACCACAGAATTGAAATACCCTTGAGCACAAATAAATCAGTCCTGCAATCAACGTTACAAATAGGAAATCTAACAAATTTGATAACAAAAATTCTTTCACTACTCCACTACAGCAAGCAATATTTCAGTTTTGTAACAGATCTGTAAGAGCCTCAGTTACTCCTATCCCTTCAGTCCTTACAACTGGGACAATCACTCTGTGAATAAATCGTTGATTTTGTTATAACATGTTATGATGTACCTATTATTTTGGTGTGATTTCTTCCTTGTTCAATTGTCATATTTCCATGTTGAATGGGGCATCAGAACGCTAGGAATATAAAGAAAGCCTGGGTCATTGTAAATGTAGAGCTTGGGTAATAATATTGGTGAGACTGTAGAGAAGGATAGGTCTTTAGTATTGGTTAGATTCAGGGCAAGTGTTGGTGTCTTGGAAAATCAGCCCTGAATCAAATCTAAGAACTGATGTTTTGCCTTACAGGGTTGTTTGATTGGGGTTTAACACCATACTCAAGGGTATTTCACTTATATGACGACGGATGGTCCATTCAATACTGTTCCTTGCCTTATTTTGGTGGAAAACAGGGAAGAAACCTTTTTTTTTTTAAAAACCTGTGATTGCCAGAGCCTCCCCCGCAATTGCCAGAGCCACATCGTATGATTCACTCATATACCTGATGGTTGACAGGTGGACTCGATCCAGTAAACGGTAAATTGGAGTAGGTTTAAGAAGCGCACACGCTACCACTAAGCCACGGCCTGCCTTACTTGCTACTTAATAATGAAGTGGGATATTTTGCTGTTAACTGTAAATTGCCACGAAATCGATGCCAATACTGTCAATTTTGTTTTTTATAAAATTTTCAATCTTTGGTCAAAAGTTTAAACCATTGAAGTGCGAGTTCAGAGGTAAGTCAACCTAGGTAATCCTTGGATAAGAAATGCAAAAACACTGTATTAAGGAATAGTTGGAGAAACCCAATTAATTTTATTTCATTAGTAACTAAACATTGGAGTTGCAAATGTACAACCATTAAGTAAATACCTCTTAATCATCCAAGGTCACTTAGGAATTTCAACAACCATCTGCATCTCCCAAATACATATTAGCAATTACAGTTTAGCTGAACAGTTAATATAGTTTAAAATGACATCCAGTAATACTTTGAGTTGAACAATCATTAGATAAAACAATTACATCAGGCAGACACATGCCTATTCGACAAAACATGACTAACTATCGACAGGAAATCAATTACTTCATTGCTGATAGCTACATATTTGGCACACAATTTTATTCACTTTAGACTAATTTTTTCATAGTTAGTAATTTTTTACTTTTCTCTAAAAACAGTTAATTGTGCTAAAAAACAGAAACTTCATAACAAATTCCTTTGTTTATTTTACTGTTTTGTTTTGATTTACTACTCAAGACTTCTTGACGTCGGGAACATTTTAACCCGACATTGGTAAAATGATTGAATATTTATATTGACTCAAGTTTGACTACTGCCTGTCTACATGAATACAATAATCAATAGACAGTAAGGCAACATGGCCATTCATCAATTTGCATATGAGACAACTGTTCTTTTCGTGTGTATCATATAACATTCTGGATAAGTAGTTTCTCCCAGTCTGAATATTCTGAAACCGTATTACATCTGCTACATCTTTACACTCAATTCATAAAGGTGGACCAGCGGCGAATGTAAATAGATAACTGGTTCATTTTAGGACATCGGACAGGCTAATGACAGCTGCAAAACACAAATTTTAGTAATTTTTGTAAAACACCTGAAATATTCACAATAGTTTCTGCAGACCATTCGTCACTCAGCTCACCTGCATATCACAACAATTTTAAACATAACAAATACCATATCCCACATTGCATGGAACCTTGCTCAGAAAACACATCCATATCTTTTAATAGAACTCTCACAAGCAATAAATGTATAAACTTACTCCTGGAAAATAACAGACATTTGTAAAAAAAAAATTACAATAGCATATTGATAAAATGTTCATTTATGGTGCAAGAATTAATAAAAATTAATACATAGATTGTACATTGAGCAATAGAGAAACATATAAATTAATAAAGCCTCTGAAATCATGAATTTTAATCACCTGCAAATATCAGTAACTTTTCTGTTTCTTGTACAAAAAAATTATTTACTAAGTTTTGTTCAATATACTCTAGTAATCAAGACGTGTGTATAAAGTTATAATACAACTTGTTAAATGTCCAATAAATAAAACAGAAGACCAACTTAGGCTGTCACCATTTAACAGTTTTGCGATTTGATTATCAATCCAACTAGGGTACATGACGGATGGTTTTGATGTAGCTTAGTTTCATACATGTGGCTCCACTCTATTCATATCTCATTAGCTGTGTTGAATGTGCAGGTCACATATGTTTTATTATAGCTGAAATTTGGTCAACTCTGCTCAATGAAGCTTACCACTTCCCTTTGGCTTGCTGAATCTTAAGAAATATGTCTGAAATGTTGCCTGTACAAGATTTTACTAGTCTTTTTTGATGGCCACTTTTTCTTAAGCCAGCTTGTGCAGTTTATTATTAATGGGTGAATAACATGGCTGATATTGTAGATTTTTGTGAAAGCCTTGAGAGATGAATGAAATAGCTTGTTTGATTGGGGTTTAACGTTGTACTCAAGGGTGTTTCACTTATATGATGATGGATTGTTCACTTCACACTGTTCCTTGCTCAATTACGGTGGAAAACTGGGAGGAAACCTTGGTCTGAGTAACACCAATGTACAGCTGCATGTTTGCAAGACTTGAGCATTTTCGACATAGTTACAATTCTTCACCAGTTTGATGCTTTAGAAGTTTAACAGAGGAAACCTCTTCTATCTGAACAGTTTGGACAGAACTTTACATGACTAGCATTATTAAAACACTTGGGACTGATCATAATTTGCATACATAAAATCATGAACCAAACTGCAAGAAATGTGACTAATCCAAACTCAGTGAACTGTCATACCTAATATTTTAAGTCTAAATTACAAGCTAATCTTTCAGGAATACAATATGAAAGTGAAAGGGCCAGTATTATTGTGGTATACCATATTACACATAGTTTGCTGGCTTACATACTGAGTTTAGCAGTGTTTAACTTCTTGAATTGGAGACAGGATAAAAAAAAAGTTAATTTTGTTATCTTAACATAGCTCAGCTGAGTAATACATACATTTGTATATGCTTGTAAATACAGCTATCGTTTATACTTAAAACATACTTGTTTGATTTCTGAACACACAAATAACAAATGTAAACTTTTGGTTGTTACTCCTATATGCCCAAATGCCATGGAACAGGATTTAGATCGTTTGGATAAAGAAATTCAGGATGAAAAGCGCATTGCTACTGCCATTCATCACATGACCAGGAAATAAATATGTTTTGTATTTAACAGTTCAATCGAGTTTGAGTCTCTGTTTCTTGTACTTCTGTATAACATATCCAGGTAGGAGAGCAACTGTCGCAAGGCCTGCCAGCTTGAAGAAGGTAGCATATGTTAACACGTCATTCATAGACCGCAGTTCTGATAACATACAGCCTGTCTCGACACAAATCAAGTTGTACGGCATTAACCCTGTAAAATTAGAATTCAACAATTATAGAAATTTTTCCTTAAATCATTGGAATGAGGATCATTTTATTTTTTATTTTCATTCAAGTTTTTGTTTACATAAAAATAGAAACTGATCTGAATCTCTTTGAATAACGCCTTGAAATCATTCCTGCAGTTTTGCTTTCTAGTGGATTTTTATATGATTTCAAGAAACATTATTCTTATTATCATTCTCGCAAAAGAACTATTTCTGTATCCTATGAAAAGGAAACAGACACTTCTGGGTGTTTCTTTTTTTTTAGTCTTAATCATGTTTTGGAGCTGGATGGATTCAGCTCAGACTGATATCAAGAATAAGACAAAACTTGTTTAAGTGTCATTTAGAAGCAGTAACATAACATGATTCTATGGATTTCAACTTCCATATTTATTATCGGGCAATGTTTCAGTGCATACACTAGCACCTTTCCGGTGCAAGCTTGAGAAAGGTGCTAGTATCTGCACTGCCCGATGATCGATAATAAATATAGAAGGTAAAATCCATAGAATAAGACTAAAGACTTACCAATTAGTACTGACAAGAAGAACTGCCTGAGTGGAATATTGACAACAGGTGAAGCCATGTTTAAAAACCAGTTTGGTGACATGGGAAACAAACGAAGAAACAGCAGAAAGAAGAACAGACTCTCCAGATTCTTGTCTACCTGTGAGGGCCAAGGATATATTTTAATAGGAATTATTGACAGCTCATAAATAAATAAAAATGGTATGACTTTAGTAAACAATACCAAATGATGACATAGACTATTTAAGAGGGGTTGAGCTATGGTGATTTTTCACACGATGTGGCTCCCTCAATCGCGGGGGTGGTTTTTACGACGTTTCTTCTCGGTTTTCCACCGTAATTAGGTCAGGAACATTGTTAAGTGGACAATCCGTCGTCATATAAGTGAAATACCCTTGAGTACGACGTTAAACCCCAATCAAACAAACAAACAAACAATCCTAAAGATCACTTGTGGAGCTAGGTGGTAACTATAGCATTTTGAGTTAGAGCAATCAATGAAGTCCCCCCTACAAGCAATGGTTTGATTTAAACATCCTTACCTTATCTTGTAAAAATTTCACTCGATCAGGAAATGACTGTTGAAGGTAATCTTTGCCAAATGCTTTTGACAAGAGATAACAGTTGGTGGCTCCTATAGCAGTCAGCAAACAAACCAGTGGGAATCCATACCAGATGCCAAATAAAGCACCAGCTAGCAGGTTCTACAAGAACAATAACTCCAAGTAAACTTATAATATACACTTGTTTTCATTCATTTAAACTAGCAATAACTTATATGTTAATGTCGTCAACAAAAAAAGGCTACACCATTTGAATACTGACAGACAGTAGTGAAATTTAGATATTTATGACTCCGCTTGGGCCAAATTAGAAAAACTTAAAACCCATACCCTAAATGTGTAGTTAAGCTGGAGAAAAACTCAATTTAAGACATCACTGACTTTAACACATCTTTTTTTAAAAACTCAATTCAGATTCCATTTCTGATGTTTTTAGAAAGTATGATAAAAGTAAAAAGTTGGACATCAACAAATTCAATATGACACTAAAAAAAACAGAATATTTTTCAGCAAAGAACTTAATGATTGGATGTCTATGAACCTCTGGGAAGTAGTCAGTTCGACTCAGTTTTTTATTCAATGTCGAATCAGGGATCAGACAATAAGTATACTGTATTTGTATCAGTGACAAATCTTGGTTTTAAACAAAGATCTAATTCTACATGGAACATGTACAGTAGCCATGATGCAGTCAAGTTTACACCACTGCAACAGCTGACAATGAAATTGCAAAATGTTGACTAGAAAGATGGTTTCATTTCTAATCCATCCCTTCAAGCCATTTAACTATGGTTCAAGTGACTGGTGTTTTACAAAAACTGCCCTTAGCAAGAGTACATTCATGTCTAGGCACGGATTTTTTTAATAATATTTAAGTTGGATTTTCACACAGGATCTGGAGAGAAATTTATGATCACTTTTAGTTACTAGTAATTTTATTATATTCAGGAGATATTTTACATTACTTCTTCGCACCATTTCTGTTAGCCAGCTTTTAAAAAAAAATGTCTTCTTACCATAAATACTGAGCCAGGAATAGCAAATGTTTGCTTGTAAAGATAAGCACTAGAAAATAATACAACCACATAACCCATATGGTCTCTCTTGTAGTCATACATTGCTGTGGATATTGCCTGTAATTCTCCCAGATTTGTTGGGAATTTCAACTCAAATGAGCTACAATAAAATAAACAACATTTTTAAAGTTTTGTTGTGGCCATTATAATATTTTTTCAAATATAGTTTCAAAAGACATAAATATTAAAATTGGTTACTAAGGGTAAGTATAATGACTCGGACGTTCTGTGTTGAATCTGGGATGAGTACGGAGGAATAAGAAACATAGCCTTCGGCTTCTTTCAAATCGGCGATCCATGAATGTGTTACTCAGCTAGCGTGTTCCTAGATCACAGCCACACATACTATCGAGCAACAAAGATTATCATAACATAATTTATAGATATTAGTGAACCGCATAAAGGTAAGTAGCATATTCACTCATGAAATATAAATCAAAGGTTGCTCAAAAAGTGTTGTAGAGCTGAATTTTAGCATGAATCTGTTCATGATAACAGCGATAGTCAAGATGGCAGCTCCGCAGTTTGCTTTGTGTTGGGAAAGTAACTGGTTTGTGAACGTAAAGGCTATGATACCACAGAGCGACCATGTTAATTGGAAAAGAGTTTTTTGAATGGATATTATTTTAACTAGACATTGTTATGAAACAACAACCAATGATATGCTTTCCCACAAAAAATAGGCTACCATAAAAGTAAGCGATTTTATGCATAAATTGCTGGCCGATTAACACATTCACAGATCGCGGATTCGAAGGTAAGTGAAGTTCTTATATACTAATCCCTGGTTGAATATTTTGATATGGTTGGTACTTCACTGAATTTGACACTAAATTTCTTCATCTATAAGTAGAGAGATCGTCTGTGTATATTATATCGCTTTAAGACATAGGCCCAAGGGCTTAGACAGACACCTGTCCAAATCTGGACACCCCGAAGTGAACAATTGCCTCATTTGGACACCCTCTTAAGAAACTTTAACATGCTCAGAATTGGACACCTGGTTATTTGAAAAGTAAAGCAAAATGACCATTTTGGACACGATACTTTTGAATTCTGGCTAAGCCCCTGCATAGGCCATGCAGTACCAATCTGTACAAGCTCATGGAATCTGGCATGATTTTCATATGGCTTTATCCTTTGTAGCGGATATATGTAAATAAATACAGGAAAATTAATTTATGTTTTTTAGAGAATATCTTAGATTCTTTTGACATCTTACCTATGTTTGTCAATCTGTGGTAGAAATGTTGAGAGAAAATATAAACACAGGGTTCCAGCAAAGAAAATACCTGGTATCCACACAACAGACGGCATTTTTAAAGGTGCTGTAAGTATCAAGTACAACGATTAAATTCTGCTCTCAATTGATAGTACGGTAAGAAAGAAACATTTTCCATAAGTTCTAACTCCACACTGAGAGTTTTGTACTAGAAGAGTGCATAATAGTCATTAATAGTCATTCATGTAAATGCACTGAAACAAGCATGCCAGGACGACGATATCGTGAAATTAACAAATGTTCAAGATCAGTGGGTCATAACCTTCGTATATAAACTTAACTGTGTCACTGTGCAATCTGACAACCGATAACCGGGTGATACTGATTTATGTTGGAATGCAACATAAAACAAACAAGCAACAGGTTGCAACTACAACAACATAGGTTTGTTTTGAATGACGTAAACTTGTTCAAACAAAACACATCTATAACAAAAACAATTCAGCCAGAAATGTTATCACTAAAATATACAGTCTGATTTGTAGCGCTTCGAAAAATAAAGAAGAATATAGCCAATGTCTTATCCACTATCTAAGCATTTCGTCTACAAACGGTGAAAATTTAGCAGACGCAACTAATTCTACTTTACGATAATGTTTATAATTTTTAGGGATAGTGTCGAAGTTACAACAGATGTTAGTACTATTGCGTGCGTTTTCGTCTGTTGTTATGCAGAAGATGCTTTGACAAAAAGTTTGTGAATATTATCGAACAAAATTAATTTAATGCAGCGAATAAAAAGTCCAAACGAACTGCAATGTATTTGTATGCTCATTACGACAACCATAAATTGGATAATCAGGGGAATTGGCGCACATGTGTTTCTGAATTTGTCAACAACTGCTTAATCGTCAAAAAAGGATATATTGATTGAATCAGGAACAATGCCTGTTCTGGTGTTAGATAACGGAGCTGGATTTGCTAAAGTGGGATACTCTAGTGATAAAGAACCACGGTAAGGCGATATCATATGTGGGTTTATCGTCTAATTGGGGCACTACCTAAAACACGTTCTGACCGTACGTTCTACGTTCCAAAATACGTTCTCTATATTTACGGCACAACTACGCTACATATGAGCAAAATACAACTATATTTGGATTCCTTACGACCCAAGCTTTCATTTTATATA
>JAVFBX010158816.1:0-15174 GCA_034783855.1 Mopalia kennerleyi
TCAATTACAACAGAATCAAAAATGCTACAGGTTATTTAGGATGTCTATTGTACTTCCATACTGATAAGTGTTCTATTGGTTTTACGTTCCCACTCACAAATGTCATTTAGTGCTTGCAGACATTCGATCCGAGTAAATTATGAAACTTTACAACATCTTTGGGGGTTTTTTTACAGACAAAGTTGGGAACACAATATATTTAGTGCAAGTGTACCGGTATATAAGAAGAATTTGGTCAAAAAAGATGTTAATATTTACAGACGGATACAAGGATATACGAACGAAGACCATTTTAGTATCTCCCCCACGCTACGTCATTTTGGTTATACATATGTACATTTATGTTTCAAAATATTAAAATCCCCATTATGTTTTATATTTGCGTCGTCAGTTAATTAGAACATTCCCACGTACAAGTCGGTATTGCCTACCCATGATATTTGAGCTTAACAAAATATTCGTCCGTATATTAAAATATATATATAACTTTTTATGATTTCAGCTGCATGTCCAAAATGTTAAAAGATCTAAAAAAAATAATAAATTAACAAAATTAAGCCCACATCCTTCCAGAGGAACCAAAAATAAAAATAAGTTTAAGTTATGATGTTTGTTAATGATAGCCAATATAACCCCCAAAAAGGAAACATATAAATTTAGTAGGGTCATATAAATAAGGTATCTGTTAAAACTGTTGTCTAGTAGTCTTTCACCCGTGTAGTGTCCTCTTTAAATAAAAAAAGAATTAAATGCTATTATTTGAAAGGGTTCTGTATGTATAACTGCATGGTCAAAAGATAACATTTGTTTCCACCGACAATTGTAGAGAATATGTTCTTGAAAGATTTCTCCTATTTAATGTATACCATAATACGCAGAGCACCCTATTTATTGATACAACTGAATTCGTTATTTATTTAAAGAGGACAATTCACAGACCGAAGACTATTGGACTAGTTAACCAATACCGTATTTATTTCAAGGGCACTATACGTGGGTGTGAACAGACAAAAACATGACATTTCTCCCTGGGATACCGAATAGCACCCGTAACTAGATCTATAAGAGCAGAGAATGTAAATGTAACGGATACGATAATAGTAAAGTACTATCCAGTGGAACGAGAGGGAGGGGAAAATGAAGACAATTACTCTAGAGACTACAAACATCTAGAATATACCAAACAAAACACAATGCAACATATGTGGAAAATAATTCACGGAAAATATAATAATTTGAGTCACGGTCGAATAAATCAGCTTTCCATAATATTCTGTTCTCAAGCTATAACACATGTGCATCAATACTTAAATACAAACTTGTACACAATATGGACAAGCTTGGTTTATAGCATGAGCTAGCCACTCGCTGCCGCTAAAGAATTCCAAATGATACTTTAATTTGACAGAGGTTTCTGTTATAGCTACTAAAAGCACTTGCTGAGTAACATATAAATAATCGAATAATAAAATCGAAAATGTCGTTCTTATTAAACTTCAGTACATATGTGCATAATATAGTATTGTGATAACTTCAAATTCTGATTAACAATGAAAAACTCGAAATGTGAAAAGAAATGGGCGTTGCAGGCTATCCTCTGCATGACGTCAAGACGGTCGAGACGTCACAATGGATTCAAGTGTGACGTCACTTAAAAGTGCCTCTGCCACGAATAGTGTTATTACAGAGGACCCTATAGCAATGATAAAATTACCTCCCTTGTCAATTTAGACAGATTTACATTCATGTTGACTTTATATTTCGGTTAACTTAAACTCTCTTCAGAAGAGAGTATAACGAAAATACATTATCAAAAGACGTGTAAGTCATTCTTTGGTGTGGTCACCTTTCTCTATCGTGCTAAACGTATAGGTGGATGATTCGCATGTGTAGTTTAACACCGTACTTCAGAAAAGTCGATAGCAATTAGAAAACTTGTATATGTATTTGTTATACTCACAGTTTATTTCTTCCGGTGTCATTTCTCTTTTCAAATTTCTTCCTCTCACATATAACAATCGCCTTAACTGAAAAAACCTTTGATTGACATTTCCAAATAAAAAGTTAAAATCAGCTTAAACAAATCTGTGTCGCCTCTCCAAATATAACAACTGGGTTGATATACAGTCGGACTAAAGCACACCCTTACCAACGCCCCCTACTGGGTAGGGATATACATATCTTCCACAACCACACATAGTTAGATAAATGCTTAAGCAAATACCTATTGAAGCATAAGGCAGCCGCATAAAAGGAAAATAGCTTGAAAAGACTGTACATGCCACTTACTCGTGTAGTTGAGAGATGTGTTTGTTTTATTTTGCTCTGGTTAGCGCCCATTCATATTAAATAATGTTGACTTTTCTCTCGGCATCGTGTAGGTACTGCGGTAGTACCTTTGCACCTGTTAGCTACCTGTCCAGTAGTGGGCGTTAGTGGGTGTACTAACCTGAAATATCCTGAAACTACCCAAAGGGCAAGCGATCACGCCGACACGACATTTCTAAAAATCCAGCAGACATCACCCAGTCCAGAGACCTGTCCAGACCTAATGCCGTCTTCACAGTAAGAATATATCCTAAACGAGAGAGAAAGAGACTGCAATTTATCGTCTTACCCTCTACACTTTTAACACTGCAACCTGTTATTCCTGACTCTTATTCTACATGTGAACAAAACACAATTGGCACAAGTGACCTCTGTGAACAAGACTTGTCCATCTGTTAAACAAAGGATTAGCTAATATGCGTACGAAAATGTATAATTCCCTTTCACATAATTATGTGCGGATCTCTTTCACAAATGCTGAATAAACATTTATTTTACAAACGATTTCTACATATGTCAAACATCAATACATTTGTTGAAAATTGTGAAAATTGCCTCTGAAATCCTCTGAAGTTTGTGAGTTGGTATTGGAATAGTATTTTATTTATTTCAGAAACTTACAGGTATACTTGATCCACTTACAAGTCTGATAACAGGTAACGTTGTAATGTTAAAATAACCATAAAAAAATGCGACCCTGGATCAGGAACAAGGATCCAGAGTGAGCCAAATTCTGGGCTAATTTTAAATTTAAAATCTAAAAAAAAAAATATTAAAAAAGATTAAGAAATTAAACAAAGTTGTAGGTTAGAATAAATAACATATATTTATGTTTCAAATAGCACTTATTTCAGATTGTTAAAACTATCTATATCACCGTCATTTGCTAGGTTATTAAAAGATGACCTTGAACGATTGGAAAAACTAGGTTTTCTAACATTTATGCTGTGTTTAGACGGTTTAAACGTCTGCTTTCGGCAAACGTCAACTGGGGTAGTTAAAACACACTTGCTCGACGAGATACTAGTACGAAAAGTCTACATTTGCATGTAAACACTTGTGCAATAATATTAAGTCCTAAATTTGTCGGCTTTTGTAAAAGGCGTGATATGACATTTTTACAAAGAGAAACTTTTTACTAAAATTGTATGTTCGTTTAATTTTGTAACACAGATGTTTTAAGAAGTTTGTTTTTAACATTTTCAATTGTGTTGATTAAATACTGTTGGTAAGGCGACCAAACTGAAACACGTTATTCTAGTTTATTATGTATCAATGAAGGCGCCCCATGGCAAAGGGCAGTTTGTTTGAAGAGTAGCAATGCTGTCTTTACTAAGCACTGGAGGAAAATTAACCTTCCACTAATATGGAAACGCTTCACATCCTGGTTGTGTTAGTGTCAATTATTGTATGAATACACCGCCGTCATATAAGTGAAATATCATTACGTACGGCGTAAAACACAAATCAATCCATCAATGAAGGATATATAGATAAAAGGGGCTTGTCACTGCTCAACTATGTACATGTACGCTTAACGAAACCAGTAATCGATACGATTTACTGATAATATCACGGATATGTCTTTTAAAAGTAACATCACATGGTGAAGAGATACCAAGATATTTTACCTCATACATACGTTGTAGTTTTCTTCTGGGAAGATAATAATCTGTAAATATAATTTACGTATATTTGTGAATGAGAGGGTACAACATTTACTCTCGTTTAAACTAAGTTTCCAAAGTTAACACCAGTGAGACAGTGAGATATAATGTCTTCCTCACAATGAACAGTTTTAAAAAGATTGTGTCAGCATAAATTGATATATAAAATTACGACGACATTGTTAGGTACCATTGACATTCACAATGAATAACAACGGTCCTAATAATGACCCTTGCGGAACCCCGGATAACACTGATTTCCACGATGATGCGCTTGGCGAAGATACAGCAAAACATAGTCATAGTCAAATTATTCATACTTTGAAGTTGTTACGAAAATTCAGACACGCATCCATGCATTTATGTACTAATTTCGGAAACCTTATACGTGTGGGTGTATGATTAGCGGTGTAACTTTTGTTCAATTACATTTTACGCATATCACTTTACATGTCCGGTTATTCGTACAGACTGGAAAGAAATCTTATAACAATTACCTTCACGATCACCGCCATCACAGGGGCATTTGTGCTTTGTGTTTTTAGTGGTAGGCAGTCTCAATCACTTTTTATCCCTCGGCTTCCTCGGTCGATCGTAAGAGGCGAGAAAAGAGGAGGAGCTTTCTGTTGCCCTGATGTTCTCAGATCTAAAGGGATACAGGAAGCTGATCTGTTTGTACGTTTTATTTTTGTCTCCGTCGTCATATAAGTGAAATACTCTTGAGTACGTCGTTAAACACCAATCAAACAAACAAACAACAAATCATTCGTCCATTGAGCTGACAACCAGCGTGAAACCCTTAAGATGGTGTCAAACCTCAATCAAATAGCATAAAATTACTACTTTATTTTCTCTTTCAGACACTGAGAATATACGGTTTGTGTTTGCCGCCGTAAAGGATACGATTTTGCAGTTAAATTTGAAAGAGTACAACCTAGTGTGAATAATACAGCGGGGAAAGCTTATTAACGTGCACTTGAGTTGACCACTCCCACTTTGGCGTTGTCATGGTAACGTGAGGTCATCGACGTGTGGCCATTGGACCAAGACGATTGGAAAGAAAGATTGATACGTGAAAATTACCGAAGCGCCAAAGTGGACTCTTTACAAGCGCCTAGAGAAAAGTACCGGCGCGATTTAGACATTTTGGTCACGATTGAAAAACCCCAGGATCAGCTGTTGACAATTCTTGGTGGGTGTTTTAAAATCGCTGTGGCAACATTGGGGGAGTTTTTTAACGTTCGGAATCTTCAGTGTGCAACAACAACTAACTGCATAGGAGGACGGATTTCGATAGCAGTCACTTGTAAATGACTGGACGATGTCTTTGTTTTTTTTTTGTTTTTTTTTTCTGTTCTTTTTCTTTTTTAATCGTGTCCCTGGTGACGATTACCCACGATACATCTGTATTTTGGACCAGACTTCACCCGATTTCTCGTCCTAATGTTACTTAGAAACAGACGGTGTTGTTCGCATTTTTAGCTTTTAATTGGTCATAATGTCTATAAGGAGTTAATCTGTGGACCTTTATTAGTTCTACAATGAATAGTCACATGACCATCTCTGCTCACAGGTGTGTGTATCCATGACACTGTGGCCACACCCCTTGACGACCCGTCGTTGGGGAGAAATTCTGAATTTAATATCCTTCAAGGACATTGGATGTTAAGTGAGACCTAAGTTATATAAAGTGGTGTGAATTTATTGTGTTATATATAATTTTTTGCATAACTTTTTTTTTCTCACATGTAGCATTTTATTTGTGTATTTTTTGTCTGTGTGATTGCCATTTGTGTTGATGTTAATGTCGTACTTGTAGGAGTGGCCTGTCACTATGGAGACATGTATCTCCGCCTGTCTGCAGTCATTGCCGAGTTTACGCAACGGAACTGAAGTTATCGTTTTACACACTCAGAGTGTAGATCTTTTGTATCTAATAATTTAACAGTGTAGAAGTCGGACTGATTACAGTTTTATTATGATGTAAGTAAATATGAGTTGTCCCCCTTTTCAGATGTGATGTATTAATTTCCGCCCTTCCCACCAGAGGGAGCTAGAAATTTAATAGAGCAATGTTGACAACAAAAAACAGAAAAGAAAAAAAAAAAGACTGAAAAACTTTTGTTTCTTTTGAAAGATAATTGAAAACCATGGAATAATATATGATCAGTACTGATATTTGAATGGAATTTGCTTTGTACGTTAAAACTGTGGTTTGGACTTTGGGGAGTTGCGCCCCTTAGGTCCCTTAGAAAATGTCAGAATTATCTCCCCTTTTATTGCGAGATATGTAAGTATAAAATAAAACTGTTCCTATATGTTGCTATCTATTCTGTATATGCACTTGAGTGTTTATTGGCTGTATTAAAATTTATCGTGCTGTTTTAATTTTAACCCATGGGAGTATGCGTGTGTGTGTCTGTCTGTCTGTATGTGTGCGTGAGAGAGATTGAAAGTAAGTGGTCAGTCATCACAGGTTCTCACCCGGTTTTGGTTAGTTGGATTCGTGCACACGGCCTTGTACAAGTTGAGCTCTGTTTGATATTAACATGTGGGCCAAGTTTGAAAAACGTGTGTGACGTAGTATAGTTACTCTGATCATAAATTCAGTGTTCAATTTTGTAATTTTTCTTCAAATCACAATTTGCTAAATAAGAATGTAAACATATATTTTTTTTTTTTCATTTGTATTCGTCACTTTTTGTTTTTGCCTTTGTCAGTATTTTTTTCCGATGCCTGTAAATCATTGTAGAGTTATACCCCTTTGTTGAGTAACTTGTATTTTTGACAACGCTCCTAATGCTGCACAGTACTAATCATTCCTGTAGCGATATTGAAATGTGCTCAGATTTTGAAATTAATTCTCAGAAATTTAAACTTTGCTTTTGGCATTTGGATATCAAATTAATAATTTTAACCTGAAGATAAAATAAATAAAAGTAGCCATAAATAATCTTGACATCAAATTCATAAATTTAACAGTCTGACTAAAAAACACATAAGCAGGTGAGAAATTATTAACTGTCTGGATAGTTTGGCTCCAACAAAAGTACACAATTCTGACAGCTTAAAGAATATGGCCTAAAACATTTAATTTAATCTCTTGGCATTTCAAACTTTTTTAAAATACAAGTGGTAACATTGCCGAAATTGTTTTCCTCTTTGAAAATAAATTAGGAAGTCAGATCTTCATTGTGTGTCCATCACAGTAATTGAATTGAACTCGGATTTGAATGCAAAATAAATACCGTAATAATTTAAATGAAGCCTTTTAAAAAGTTGCAACCCAATTTATGAATCTCTAATAAACTTGCATCTCAGTCAGCTTATCCCATTTTATTATTATTATTTTTTTAATAAAAAATTCAAGCCATGCCCAATATGCTGCACATTTAAATTTCACTTGAAAATCGAAAAAACCAGTGACGTCTCTAGCCTATTATACTGCTCTTCAAAATTTCATATAATAATTAATAAGTTACAGTATTATTGTTATTTGGGGAAAAATAATATTTTGGATGAGTTTTACTTTCGTCAGGATCAGGTGTCAGGGACTTAGCCAGAAATCAGAAGTAGGGTGTCCAAAATAGTCATTCTTGGTTCACATTTCAAATAACTGGGTGTCCAATTTTGACAGTTCTCCTATCTCCTGCATGTTGAAGATTCTTAAAAGAGGGTGTCCAAATGAGGCAATGATTCCCTTCAGGGTGTCCACTTGGACGGGTGTCTGACTAAGCCCTTGTCAGGAGTGAAACAAACTCGAAGCAGGAAGACCTATGTACTTGCAATTAAGAAACAAATATTTTAGTTCTTTGCTGATAATTTTGTCAGCATCTGGATGAAAGTGTTCCTTAAAGTAAAGGTAAGTGATCGCAAGCTTTATGCTGTCTTTACTTAGACCATAGGAACATTTATATTCTGAACAAGCAAAACAGCTCACATTTTATGATTGTTTTTGCATGGCTAGTAACAGTAGTTTGTGTTAACGCTGTCTGCCATATAAGTGACATACCCTTCAGTAAGGAATCAATTAGGCCTGCCTTGTCCATAGCATAATTTAATACTGCTTATAATTATAATCATTCACTGCCACTTCAATGGCCACAAATGAGTAAAAATTGTGGCATACATTTCAATTGGCACGATGCCTGTTGCATTGAAAACGGAAACGAATCACCTTTGTAGAGTTTTTTGTACCATAAATTTTTACCATATCTTGTCTGCTTATTTTGCTACAGTGTTTTTCTAAAGCAATGATCGAAAATTAAAAAAAGTTTTGCCTAAGTGGTAGTCTCCTAATATTAAAACCCCAATCAAACAAATCAAATCAAACCTAATATCTAAATATTTGCCCAAGAATAATGGAACCAATAAGGGAGAAACTTTCAGCCATTGAACCTAAATCGTTCTCTTTTTTTTGTTGCGAAGATCAGAATGAAATACCCTTGCACAGTTTGTTATTCAGTAACAGGGTACATTGATATTTGATCTGTATTCGTTAGAATCACGTTTTATAAAATTAAATCAGTCTGAACGAATTTATCTTTCTTTATAGATATCTTTCGATAATTCATAATATTACTGTGCCACTCAAGACAATGGAGAGACTTAAATTGTACTTCTTATAAAGGTCCAATGTTAACCGAGCTACTGAGTTTATGAAGTTATCCCCCTTTTGTAGTAATTTATACCAAGTAAACTAAATATTTGCTTTTTGTTTTCTATTTAAATATTTGATTATGAAATTTGAAGACAAAGATTTGAAAAAAATATTAATCCTAAGAAATGAATCAATACTAATCAAGCATATTAAGATTTCATTAATTTAATAACAATGATTTTTTATGGTGGTAAGCATATAAAAATAAGGTCATAATATCTCAAATAATTTAATAATTCAACCATACATTGAGAACTGGTATTCTGCATAATATAATTAAACTGTGAAATTAATAAGAATAATGAGTAATTTACAAAATAATTATGGGGAATAATCACAATTCACAGTAGTGAACCTCTGCTGTAATGCTTGAAACCTGAGTATACTGACCTCTGAGTATGCTTGAAACCTGAGTATACTGACCTCTAGAATATGCTTGAAACCTGAGTATACTGACCTCTAGAATATGCTTGAAACCTGAGTATACTGGCCTCTAGAATATGCTTGAAACCTGAGTATACTAACCTCTGAGTATGATTGACCTGAGTATACTGACCTCTAGAGTATGCTTGAAACCTATGTTTTCTGATATGGAGTATGCTTGAAACCTTACTATACATGTATTTACTCCTGAGTATACAATGAGTAAAGTAGAAACCTATGTTTATCTATGGTAAAAACTTGAATGTGGGGCCCCAAGAGTATACAAGAAACCTAAGAACTGTCCCCTGAGTATATTGACCCCCAAAGTACGCTAGAAAGCCAGGGTATGCTGATCAAGTTGCCAACTGAGTGTACTAAAAACCTTAGTTTATTGGAAGATGTGTATTTCACTGGACTCCTTGACTAGATTATCAATGCCTAGGATGCCCCTAGACTCCCCAGGACGCCACATACACCTGCAAAGTAATGGTAGGGTGTGGTGTGTGGCTTTGTCTATGAAAACTTTACCTGTACAGGTCCGATTCACGCCACAGCTTAGCTGAAATACCGCTGAATGTGACGTAAAACACTAACCAATTAATCAATCTATAGGTCAGTGTGCTCAGGTTTGGCTGTATTCGGAAACCTCAAGATTGTAGTGTGTTTAAGTAAGCAGAAATAAGAAATGAAAAAAACGCATTCAGTATCCTTTAAAGCTACACATTAAAGAAAAAACAAATCTGTCAATAATATGGTTTATCTTTTGGGACAGGACATACTGTGTTAATTAATTTTGGATTTTTAATTTTTTAATTACCTTTGTAGATAATTTTTCAATCTTGAATTTAATATTTTAAACCTGTGAAACCCCTACCTGGTTCGGAAGGAAGCCTCTATCTGTATTTTGTGTGTGTAGTGTTTCTAACTTATTGACATTTCTCAGTGTGTGTTTTTGTGGCCTTAATTTACAAATATCTTACCATAATACCATACCTTGTGCAATTCAGCGTAGATCATTTTAGTAAATTACAATGTTAAAAGCACAATTTCAAGCCACATAGACTTTGAATGATTTATTTATTGGAAAAAACCCCTGAAATTCAAGGTATGCCACAGATCTGTGTTGTCCGTTGTTTTACTTTTTTTCTTTTTCTTTCTTCATTTTTTTTTTTCTATGTTGAACAGGGCAATACTTTAAATAGCTTTCACATAATGTTTATTTTTGATGTAAAGTAACTTGATGTGTTGGTTGAAATGAAAATTCGTAAAAATGTTTAAATACCTAGTACTTTGTATTATCTTATACATAATTCTAAATATACATATATATTATACATATATATTTTATGTTTCATTAAAAACTAGTCAGTGACATAACCTAGGAATAATTCAGAATTTGATGAAATTGTATGCTGGCCTCTGCAGTGATCGACGTTTGTATATAAATCTTCATTTTAACAGCATCTCTATGGAAACCAAATTTCATCTAAGGGAGGCAACTTGTGGTTTCATGTGTTGAGACAATTTATGTTTTGCTTCAGCACCAAATTGTTTTCTGTTTTTTCATTGGCTCATTGATGTATTTGAAATTGGTTTCATTGTAGCAAGGTACCAGTCTTGACTAATATTATTGGAAATGTACCAGTTCTGTATGAATGCTTTGGCAAATAACCAGTCTTGATTCAGTGATTAATGTAGGACCTACTTGTGGGGTGTTAACTTTCATTGGCAAAGTTCCATTTCAGGACTCGTTTTTTTAAAGCCGAGACAGAAATATAGTTTGCCCACAAGTTTCATCTCTGCATAGGTTTAAGGAGGCTTTTAGACAAAATGGCGTCCAACATTAAAATATTGTGCGATAATTTTCTATGTATCTTTTAACATGACGTAAATTATATTGTACATTATTTTTTTGTCAAACAGCATTTTGTGAACAAGGCCCTGGCCTTAATTCGAACTACTGGTGTTTGACCTTTCTGTAGCGACTACGTAAGACCAACAGAAATCTAATTTGCTCTTCATTGTGGCTATTGCCAGTTAAGACTGGTACTTGGGCAATGTACCAGTGAAGATAGATTTGATTGTAAAGGTACCAGTCACATGGGGGAAACAGACTGTAATGCTCTTTAAAATGTTTGTGTGTGGCAATGACGTGGAACTAAGTAAATATATGGCAAGGTATTAGTTAAACTAAATACCAGTCAAGCATTTTTAAAACATCATTTTGTCATTTTTTGAAGTGTTTGTTCAAAAAACATTTCTATGTCCATTGCATATAATTGAGTTTTATATATATATATAAATAACTGTAAGGCGCTTATTTACTATGTTGCTGGCTTCAATGTGTAATTAAAAAAAAATTGTGGTCATTTTTAGGCATAATCTGTATGAGTAGACTGAAAATTTGCACCGAATCAACTAACAAATAAAATTTTGTAAATGGGAAAATAAGTTAAATGATTTTTATGGACCGTTTGAATTTCAGTTTTGTCTGTTTTAGTTGAGTTTGAATAATAAATGTGTAAAATCTGCCAAAACGTATAATATCTAATTAATATCACCAATACATATACTGTAAACCTTATAAAAGTTTGGGTCATCGACTCGGCTGTTAATTTTTGTTGGTCCTAGTGTTGAGAGCTAAGGTGAGACATGGATCTGATTGGCTGCTGCCTTCAATACTGCAAAATCTAAAACGTACGATAGTCATCTCTAATTGTTTGTTGCCAGTCCTGTCAAGGAATAAGCTGATATGTCTTCATAGGACTGAAATAACGTAAAATGGGAAGAAGAAAAAACCAAAGTGATAGTCAAATTGTACACTCAATCGAGCTTGTATGAAGACTTCTATATTCTTCATAAGATTCAAAGCGTTGTTGTTGTTTTAAGTAAAATGTCAGGTGGACATATTTATACCATGTTCTTTTTAAATTATATATTTCTAGCAGATAAAAATGACCTAAATAACTGGAAATATTAATAGTACAAAACAGAAACTGTACAAATATGCAGAAGGAAGTTCTATCCAACAAGTGTACAACATTGAAATATTTTGCTTCAGTAACACCTAAACATAATATTTGGCATGAAAAGTCCAAATATTTTTCTTACAACAACAACTCTCAGTGAAACACTAGAAATCTTACAAAAAATGAAATAGCAGTTTTGTCAACAACTTGGCAGCATGCATGAATTGAGTATGACTGACTTTTTGTTTTCTTCCCCAGTAAGTAAAACTCTGGTCGAACTCTGGCTTACAGGCTTATAACTTATGCGTTAAGTATAACACAAACTCAACATTTGAAAATGGCATATTATTTTAAATGGTAATGAATTGTGAAAATCTCTTTTTGTAAAATAATTATTGATTAAAAATATTTGTGAAAATTCCATTCAGGTGGAGAAATAAGTTTTCTTGAAAGTTCATTTTATTTAAATTTGTTTTTACAATTGTTGCAAAAAAAGCTCTGCCATTTTGTTGTTGTTGTTGTAAAGACATGCCTTGTAAGTAAACGGTTTGATAATGTACTGCTATTTTCAGCAGAGTGTCACGGTATATTGACATGAGCCTCTTGTAAGGGAGTATCACAAAGTTACGTTAGTAATTAATGCGGTGGCGCTGAGCTACTTTGCCTTTCTTGCTAGGAGTAGCTTTGTGAGGACTTCCCCCATCTAGCACTAATAATCCTTGTTTATCGTTTGTCTAATGACCTGAAACTATTTACAACTTATTTAAAGTCTGTGAACTTTGTAGACAAATTGTGAACTTGTAAAAAATTGTTTAAAGTTGTCTTAAAGTGAAAAATTTAAATTTGTTTAATTTATTTCTTTGTGAACTGGATTGTATTTAGGTCACAGTTACGTTTTGAATTACGTCCCTTTGTAGCATACATATTTTCCATGTCATGGAAATCGACCTTCAATATGGCATCATAATGTGTTTGAATTTTGACCAGTACAGTGATATTTGGGGGAAAATTTTATACGGTCACTTAAAATTAAAAATTCCAGGTGTCCTCATACATTTTGGCCAAGTTAGTAAGATCCACTTTGAAACAAACTGAATATCACTCATGTTGAAAAAAGGAAAAAAAATCAATATCGCTTCAATGTAATCAACAATAAATAAATAATACCCTAATTAAAATTACAAATTTTATTCTTTATTTAATCATGACATTTAATAAATTTAAATTTTTAGGTTCAATTTTAAAAACATTGCAAGCCAAATTTGGTCAGCTAGTTCCTCAAAAATTTGCCTCAAAGTTTCAAAGCCTTTATCATTTTCTGTGATAAGCTTGTCAAATGAAAACTTTGAGAAACAAAAATTTGCTACAACGCATAAAGAATGGATAAATACTTTTTTTGTAAAAAGAAAAAGAAACTTTTGGCAAGTCCATTTCCAGATCAGAACATTTATTTTTGTGAAAATATGGTTAAATATCCAGATCAAACTACGAGAATGTTTAATCAATTTGAGTATTTCTCATTGGATGAGTTTAACCCTTGTAGAGGACAGAATGTTCTGCACGCCGTAAATCATGCCTTCTTTACTTACCACTGGAGGAACAATAATTTTCTAACAGAGCAAAACACTTCACATGTTGGGTGAAAAACCGGCTTCATGTAAGTGGAAAAGTCTTTAAGTACGGAACAACACACCCTTCAGTCAATCAATCCTATTGGATGTCTGAACGAAAAACGGTTTATGATAAGTGATCAACTATGACAAAACAAATGAGATAATTTTAGTTTCCACTCCTAACATCACACATATGGAAAGAAAATAGTTTTGAAACTGAAAACTGTGTTTAGTCTGTGAAAATTAATTTTAAAATTACGGTTTGTCATTTGTCCAATTGTTTTTGACTCATGCTTACGATTCTATCTGTAAGTTTTCAAAAAACTACAACAAGTTGAACAAACTGATTGCAAACATAATATTTGTAACCTATTTAATAATAACGTTTCAGTGTTGAAGTTTTCATTTAGAAACTCATTTTAACAATGGGATGAAATGACTTGTAATTTAGTACCGTCACCCATGGATTAAATTTGTCTCTGTTTTTTGTTTTGTTTTCTTTTTTGTTTGTTTTTTTGTCATAATAATATTGAATTCCACCCATTATATAATTTTGTGTTTTTCTATTGTTTATTCTCTAGTTTAAACTTTTTAGTAGGGGGCTTCCTTTTAAGAAAACAGTTAAAATGGGTTGCTGTTTGGGGCCTCCATTGCATAGCAGTTTAGAGTGTATGCCCATGGCCTACATATCCACCTCACCTTTGGGGCCATGGGTTCGATTCCCATGTCCAGTATGTGGGCTGGTAATCCGGCAACCAGCAGAAGGTCCAGGGGCCAGTTGCCCGAAAGACTATTAGCCACTCACACCAGATTAAATTGCTAACACCTGGTTAGAGATAGACCTTCAACATGGCGTGACGTCATCTAATAGAGGATTAAATTTAATAGCCTTTTGAGCAACCAGCCCCTGGGTGTTTGGCTTAGTTTAATACCCAGTTTTCCTACCACAATGATCTGTAATTAGGATTTAATCCTGTTGATCCAGCATCTTATTAGTAAATTTAGTGTGCTTTTGCGTACTTAGAATGTGCTCCCTGTTGCACTGGATGGTGGATTGGGAAGGAACATCCTGTTGCCCCGGTGCTCTCAGAGTGAATGGGCAACATGAAGCTGGTCTGTTTGTGATGTAATTGTCCTGTCTGGTCTTGTTTCCAGTGGCGTTGAGGGTGATTTCTTTAACCCATCGGCCAGGGGGCCGTTGCTTAGTGGTTAGCGAGCGCTTACTAAAGCCTACTTTGCTGTACCATTCACAGGATCGAGTCCGTCTGTCGACCCTCAGGTATATGAGTGAGAAACAAGATGTGGCTCCGGCAATCGCTGGTTGGAGGGAGCTTCATGTTGCTCTCAGAGCTGAAGGGGAGCAGGAAGCCGATCTGTTTGTGGTATCTGTATTGCGTCCTGTTTTAGTCACGTCCTGTCTTTGTTTGTTGCCAGTGGTGTCGAGGGTGGTTTCTTTCACCCATTGGTCTGGCACGTCGTCATATAAGTGAAATACCCTTGAGTACGACGTTAAA
>JAVFBX010158907.1:0-15173 GCA_034783855.1 Mopalia kennerleyi
CAGTTGTTTGTCTTTGAAAATATTCATTAAAAGTAATAAGTTTAGGTCTAAAATCGTTGGTCTTTCCCTTTAATGACAGTGTTATAGTCACCAGTATGTATGTTCAGAATTTTGACACATAAATGTGGGAGATTAATATTATTATCAGTAAATAAATTAACAGGTATGTAAAGTTTATTTTCTTAAAGGGAATTCATCTGGTTCATCACAATACAGGTAAGGATTTATCTCTAGGCCTGAAAAGTTTGACAAAAGTCAGGCCCTCATGATGACACTGAAATTTCTACATTCTACTTGACTTCAAATATACACCTATATAATAGCCAAAAAAAGAAAAACAGACCTACACAAGTACAATAAAATGAATGAGTACAACAAAACAATGAAATACACAAACTTCCAGAAATTATTAGTGTTACTCAAAGTAGATTACATGTAATTCAGATTGATAGATTACTTGAAGTTTTATGCTGTACTTATAGGTATAACACTTATACGACAGCAGTGTATTCTAACAATAATTGACACTAGCACATAAAATGTGAGGCATTTATGATACTGTTGGAAAGTTAATCTTCCTCCAGTGCTAAGTACATGTAAAGACAGCATTGCTACTCTTCAAACAAACTGCCCTCAGCCCGCAACTTTGAATTTTCACATAAATTTGCTACTACTGTTGCAATTGCTTGTTTGATTGGGGTTAAGCGTCGTACTCAAGGGCATTTCACTTATATGACAGTGGATTGTCCACTTCACATTGTGCCTTGCCAAATTTTGGTGGAAAACCAGGAGAAAACCTTGTAAAAACCACTCCCGTGATTACGAGAGCCACACCGTGTTGCTCTTTCATATACCTTATGGTCAATAGACGGACCAGTGAGATTAGTAAGTGCACACTCCGACCACTAAGAACAGCTGGTCCCTATTACTATCTCAAACATAGGTTAATTAGCTTGGGTAGCATTCAATTGCGGGATTGTTGGGAGTGGAGCCAGAACTGTTAACTTGTCAGTGATAAAATTCACAATGCAGGCATTCACATTTTATTTTACACCACAACTCAATAATAAGCATGTCTACAACTACTACTATTTCACACAGATGTCATAATTAAATTCAATGTACACAGATACAAATATAAATACAAAATACATCAAGTACATAATGTACCTTTAATAATCCTCTGTTTGACTGGATTGCATTAATTGAGAAGAGAACAGGACAATACAAATACCGGGCAAGTCTAAAACAACTTGATAGAACAGATGAACAGCAATGGTTAGAACTACTGGCTGTATATTAGTTATAATCAACTCCCAAGACACTTACATGTATGTCAAGTAACAAATTAGCTAGATATAAAGCCATTCTTGTTTCAAATTGTTTCAAATAAATCATACAGGTCAATTCAAAATTTTTGGTAACTTTACACATGCCAAAGATTTCATGCATAGATCAAAAGTGATAGAAAATCATGATTGACTTTGGGCATAGCAAAAAAGGTGTATAACTCATGATCCACTTTGAGGACAGCCAGACCGAGTGCCACTCATGATTCAATAAGAGGATAGCCAAAAGCTGGCGTAACTCATAATCCACTTTGGGATAACTCATGATCCTCTTTGAGGATAGCCAAAAGCTGGGGTAACTCGATCATGATCCATTTTGAGGATAGCCAAAAGGGGGTGTAACTCATAATCCACTTTGGGGATTGCCAAAAGGGGGTGTAACTCATGACCCACTTCGGGGATTGCCAAAAGGGGTGTATTACACATGAGCTAAACTCATGATTCACTTTGAGGATCGCCAAAACTTGGTGTAACACATAATCCATTTTTGGTATTGCCAAAAGCAAGTGTTAGTCATGATCCTCTTTGGGTATTGCTAAAAAAAAAGGGTGTCATTCATGATCCACTTAGAGAATAGCCAAAAACATGATGCAAGTAATCATCCACTTTGGTGATGGTTTGTTTTTTGATTTGGGTTAAACATCATTATCAAGGGCATTTCGTTTGTATGAGGACAGATTATCCACTGCTCACTCAGTCTACATGTAAATTAAATATGGTGGGAAAATATCCCCATCATCCATATTGATTAGAATATTTGTTTGTTTTGTATGAGATTTGTTATATTGTACAGGATAAGTATGACAGCAGTTCAGACTTATGGCAGAAGGAAATGACCCAGAACCAGTATAACAAGACAGTAGTCACAGAGAGGCCTCGATAAAACCCAAACAAAAGTTGACCCGTTAAATAAAACTCTTGGTGCAATAATGCTGTGCTGGATAGGGCTGCAGAGGAAGTGATACAGTTTTTAAATTGACATGAACAATTTTTTTAGGGAGGGGGAAGGGGGGGTGGGGGGGCAAATTAAAGATATTTACCATTGATTTGATCAAATTTAAAAAATATGTAAAAAAAATGCATCTATCAAAGATTTCTTTATCCTTTATATCAGGAGAAGTTCCTGGAGACTGATGGCGACATTGGCGAGGAGTGTTAGGGTTTTAATCATTTATATGTAGTAAACAATCTTTCAGCTGTCAAATTACTTGGTTACAATCTATAAAAAAAAATGTTAAAAAATAAATCTCTGGATATTTTCACTGTCATTTTAATGCTTTATTTCAGGAGAAGATTTGATTTTTTGAAACAAAGCATTTTTTTTTAGGCCTAACAGTAATTGACACTAGAACAACCATAAAATGATAAATCTTTTGCTTTGTTGGAAAGTGAAGCTGCATCCAGTGCCAGGTAAAGAAGCATGACTGCATTTCAATTAAACAAACTGTCTTTAGCCAGACCGGTTTCTTAGGGCCCAAAACCAACGCAGTGGTTGCATAAGATAAAATCCAGTTACGGAAAAGCACTATTTTTTATATTCTTTATAGATTAGTTAAGGTTAACAGTTGTCTACAAGCAAGCCAAATCAAAACAGTAGAATATTTTGATTAAAAAAAGACTGGTAGCAACCATTTCAGGGGATTCCCCCTATTTGCTGTGTTTTGATTGGTCAATTGATAAGTAATTTTTCTCAAAACCAATCAAAATGCTGTTAATAAGGGGAGTCATAACTTCAAATGGTACTGTGATAATCACCTCAACCATCCCACTGATCTAATAACTCGTCATTGCCTAAAAAAACATCTAGTTCTTTTTTATATTTTAGTGTAATTGTGAAACTAATTATTTCTAAAGCAGAATTTCACATCTGTTGAATTTAAATTTTTATACATGTACAGGTCGTCCTGACTTAAAAATGACAATATAATATTGATTTATGCTACAAAATATTTCTGGCTCTAACTGGCACTGCCAATAAAACAGACTTACGGATCAGACCATGCTAGAGAAAACGTAAAGACTTTTAAAATGAACAGGAATACAGCGTGCAGAGGGGCTCGTCTGCACATTCAGAATTCCCCAGAAATGAGGCTAAATAGCAACAAAACCTACCCATAGATGACATAAATGGATAATCCTCTGAAAAACCCAGTCATAATTCACAACTGATTAACGTATATTTACGCATTGAGTAATAACAAAAATAAGAAATGATACAGTAAAATAAAGTCTGGTGTGTGAAGACCTTTAATCTAATAGATGTACTCCCTCACTGTAAGTAATTGGATAGGTACTGGGTAGTCAAGATTTTTCACGATTTTTTTGTTTTACAGTCAAAATGAGATCAGCCTATTAAAATTCTGTTTAATTTTCTTAAGTTCGTTATGCCCTTTAATCGTTGTTAATATCGGGTTTGATCAGTTTTTTAATGCAGGCTCATCCCTCTTTGGACACAAGTTAAAATAAGGTATGGTGCAAAATCGGAATATTGATAAAACACATACTGGCAAATTAGCTTTTGAATTGCTTGTTTGTTTGATAGGGGTACAATGACGGATTATCATTTTGACAATATTCCTTGCTTAAATATGGTGGAAAGCCAAGAGGAAACCTTGTAAAAACTGCCTGAGCCACATCTTCTGACTGATCGTCAACAGGCGGACTCCAACCCATGGAAGGCACATAGAAGTAGGACTAGTAAGCAGACACCCAAACCACTAAGACATGGCTGCAGGTCTGATTAGCTTTTGGTGGTGCACATATAATAATGGTCGAAATCGTGGCAGTGTTAGTTAATGATATAGAGTAGGTTACCATATATGTAATGAGAAACTTGTCAAATTTCACTTTGTAAAATGAAGTACAAACCTCTGTCAAGGTCATCTTGGGAAGCGAGTAACTCCCTGTCAGTGATGGGTTTGTTTCGACCAAAGAAGCTGCGACATTTACTTCGGAAACTAAGTCGAGTAACTGGGCGCGGAATCTTTCCACCTGAACAAAAAATAAATAAATAAATCAAGCAATGAAAGCTCAAATATACATGTACATATTTCCTATTTTAAACTGAAAGTATATCCTTTCCAGTTATCTGATTTATCAACAAAATAATTTTCAAATTTCAAATAATAAGTTAAAAAATTTCAGAGTATTGTTTAAATAGAGAGTACATTCAGTAAATAGCATTAAGAAATCGTAGACCAATACATATGTGAATCAAGGCAGGCACCATAATTACCAGTGGTAAATGTTGTCAACCAGGGGCTCGTTTCATAAAGCATTCTTAGCATAAGATGAATATTACTGTCTTCAACACTTATGTCTTCAACACTGGTCTTGTATTTATGTTTAATGCAAGCGAAGATCGTTTTGTTAAATGAGTCCCAGGAGAGCTGAGCCAGTCAGCCTTCTGGAATTTTAGTGCCTGACATTTGTTTTCCATTTTTTCGGATCCGATTCTACTGTTTTTCAATGTAGAAGCCTGCAAATTTTCATCTTATTTTTATTTTACAAAATTGAGATTAACGCACAAACACTACAGTAACTCTTGACTGCATGTTGTCTGGTCATTAATAAAATAAACATTTAAATTAATTTTCCATCTCATGTCAGCATATCTTATCTCCATTACCCATAATCCATTGTGTGATCTGAACAGTTAAATTCCTAATTACACGTACCTTCAGCATAGGACTCTAATTTCTGCCTTTCTTTCTCATTGTTATCTGTATCTTCACCTGCACACTCATCAGCAACCTTCAAAAACACCTGCACAAAAACAATAAATAACTCCCTTAAATCAAGTTTTAAATCTAGTTTTTAAAAAATCTCTGGATCTAAAGTCAAAACTTGTCGACATCAAACTTTTTTATTTTATTTTATTATTATTAAATAATCATCAATTAAAAAACAAAGAAATGTGCAAATACAATTCAAGCTAAATACCAGGAACTGGTTCACACTGCTTTTTATTGTTTACTTGTTTGATTGGTGTTTAACCTCATACACAAGTGTACATGTATTTCACTTATATGAAGCCGGGTTATCCACTTGACACTGTTCCTTGCTAAGATATGAAAAACCCTAAGGAAACCAGGTAAAAACCACCCCAGCCATTGCCAGAGCCACACTGCTTTTCAAGACTGAATTTAGACATGCTGACTATAGATTGCCATAAAGGTTGGGCCCAAGATCGGATGTATCATAAAATACCAACCTCCTCCAGGCTTGTATCAGATATACCATAACTTGAGACTCCAAGATCAACATGACAGTCTTCGAGGGCTGTAAAAAGTTGTGTAAAACTCCCATCACGACTACCATCCTCGGGCAACTGGTACGACATCTCTGTTCCAACATTTTCAACTAATTTAGCACCCGTGACAAACTTCTGAATAAAAGCTGTCACACGTGGGACAGAAAAGCCTGCAAAGACAAATACATGAACACTTTTGACAAGTTAAAGCCACAATGAAGCTGAAATACTGATTGATGTTGCATTAAAGCATATTTAGTAAATCTTTTCAGCTGAAGACAAGTGAGAAAAAAACAAGATACCCAGTATTGACCGTTGCCATGCATTTAAACATTTGAATGTACATTAAATTGAAAATGTGAACATATACGAAGTTGTAGTAAACGATTTTTGAAAAGGAAAAACAAGACCGTGTTGTAAAATAAGGAGAATTAAACAAATATTATACAAAATTTGATAAAGAACAAACTTATAATATTGTTCAAGAATTACTGACCTGGTATCATGGTGGCTCCCTCTGGTGGTGGTGTTGGGGGATCAGAAGGGGGATCACTGTCACTTCTATCTGACTTCTGACCTTCAGCATAACCTTCATCCACTTCAGGTATCGTTGGCTGAAGTACAATTATCAAACTTTATTAAGAAACGGTCCCTATAAATATCATTCCTTCATTCAGAAAACAAGGAAGTCATGACAACTTGTTTGTTTTACCTGGAATTCTAGTCACAAAGATTTATAAAAACATTTTAATATGTCTGTTTCATTTAACAGATGTACAACTGTAAGTCTTCTCTGTGAGTAATAAGTCACAAGCCTCTTTGTACTTGAGGTGCAAGTCTTGAGGCTGATGACTAAATAAACACAGGGAGGCACACTCTTCATGTATTGTCAATATGTATAACTGTCACCCATCAACAATCCCCTCCTGATGATGGCAAAATAAAGTGCCAAAGTATGAAGGCAAAAAAAGTTTAGGGGGTTTACACTATTTGTGTATTGGTATATAAAGCAGTTATGTTTTAGTTGTTACACATCATCAACATTACTTTATGATGACGGATTGCCCACTTCACATTTCACCTTGCCTTATTACGGTGGAAAACCAGGAGAAAACATCTTGTGACTCACTCAGGGTCGACAGACAACCTTGATCCCGTGAATGGTACATCAAAGTAAGCATTAGAAAACACACTTGCTAACCACTACGCCACGGCTGCGGGTCCTGGTTCAAATGTGAGCATGTGAAGGCAAATATAGATCTAATTACCTGGACATTAACAACAGTACGAATACTGTCAGCAGTTGAGGGTCTAGACAGAGAGTCAAAGGTGTCCCTATCAGACATCACTTTAAAATCAGACAGTAATTCATCATCAAATTGTCTCCCCTCTTCAGCTCTTCTGTCTTCACTTTTCTCACTTTTCACAATTGTAAGGTAGTAACCGTTACCATAGCGATTTTTCAAAAAGAGGCTGGAGCCACAACATTTCAGTTTGCCTTGTGAAATAATGGCAATCCTGTCTCCTAGCACATCAGCTTCATCCATATGATGTGTGGATAAAATGATTGTTCTTCCTAAAAGCAAACACAAATATTTAAATTCGTTTTTGTTATATAAAAAAAATTGTTTGTCAAATAGACAAAAGAGGAATGCTTATAATAGAAAATTCGTCCCATCATACCAAATTCTTATTATGATGGGATAAAATATTCAGCTGATTGAGTAAATTCGTCTTAAACATTGTAAACAACAAAACAGCTAAACAATCTAAACATAAATTAAAACAATTTAACATAAACGTAGGATGATAAAAAGAACTCACGTTTTCTGAATTTTAGCAGTAATTCCCAGATGGCTCGCCTAGCATAGGGGTCTACCCCAGCGGTGGGCTCATCCAATATCACAGTCTTAGACCCGCCCACAAATGCTATGGCAACGGACAACTTTCGCTTCATACCACCTGTTGAATAACAATAAAGCAAAATAGTTTACAAACCATCACAGTAGCAGCTAAATCTGATGAGGTCTGGATGTTTGTCAAAACAGCTCCGTGTTAAATTGCACTTTATATCAGAAAAGTTTCAACAGGTATTTTTATTCAAATTCAAAAAAACTTTTGTTTATTTTTTATAAATCAATCGGAATAACTGCGAATAAAAAGCAATGGTCCATCATTTTGGAATAACGCTAAGAAGTTCAAATATTTTATGTGTTGTTGAAGATTTTACTAAACAAATTCTCATAAAATTATGTGTCAAAAGTCAAATCTCATGGAGGCCAATGTCTGGTAATTTGTCGGATTTCAATAAAAGTGAAGCTGCATTTCAACTGTTTAAACAAGATGATTATGAAATGTAGAGTAATCCAAATACACATTAATATATACTAAAATAGTCACAACAGACACTTCTAATAGAAACTTAAGATCTGGGGCTTGGTGCTGGGCCCAGTTTCTAGAAAAAAGATTAGCCACTAACACTCGATTAAATTGCTTATACCGGGTTAGAGATAGACCTTCAACATGGTGTGTGATGTCATCTAACACCAGATTAAATTGCTATTAATACCAGGTAAGATGTAGACCATCCACATGGTGTGACCACGACGTCATTGCTTTGAGCAACAGGCCCCTGGTGATTAGTTGCTTACACCAGATAATATTGCTAACAGAGGACTAGAGATTTGTTTTTGTTTGTTTGATAGGGGTTTAACGTCGTGCTCAAGGGTATTTAACTTATATGACAACAGATTGTCCACTTCACACTGTTCCTTGCCCTAGTATGGTGGAAAACCGGGAGGAAACCTCGTAAAAACCACCCCTGCGATTGCCGGGGCCACATCTTCGATTGAAGTTTCTTAACCCACCCAAGCAATCAAAATGACGCTTTTATTGGCAAATAAAACGGCTGATATAATGGCTATATCATGCTACATGGAGATACATACACGCGAATGTCCTTACATCATTGCAGATACGTTAATAGACGGTAGAACCACTCTTGTCTGTTGTCGATAAAGTTAAACGGCTTTCTGGTGGCTGTTTGCTTTTTACCAATAGTTCAAAGAACTTATTGCCAGGTTTTCTTTGATAGAAAAATTGTTATCTCTTGTGGTCTGAAAACTGTCACAAAGTTTGTCTAGGACAGTCTGGCAAAAACTGTTGTAGCAGCAGGCATCTAAAAAGCGAGTATAGTATATATCACAAGTAGTTTCTAGACCCCCGAGCTACGTCGGTATTGAAGGGGCGTATCACCCTGCCCCTCTAAATAGCCGCCCTTCTCCCCTATCGTATTATTGATGCCGCCCTGCCCTTTTATTAATGATATACTATACTTTATTACGCATAGTTACTACTATAATTGAAATCGTCACATATATCACGAGTAAACGTGTTGTTACGTGTCGTAGTTTTCTTTCGCGAGATCGCTGCAGCTTCACAGCTTTATCATAGGATAACCATCTATGATGTTTGTCTTGTTGGAGTTTCCAGTGACTCTGTTGGTGAAGACCTTGCAATGCTTTCAAAGTGGCTGCTGAGACAGTGGTATATTCATAAAAATGTGAACAGTTTGTCCTAACCTACAGAAGTAGAATCCGTCAAGTTTATAGCTGAAAAGGTGGAGCTACAGGCAAGGTTAATCGGTGGTCATGACAATGAATAATAAAAAGAGGCCCAATCTGTTCCTTAAGCAGTACCCCAGCTCCAGCATGGCGGCCTGTAAAACGCGATGCCCCATCCGATGTTAAACAGGTACATGCGGTTAAAGAAAGCCCCTTGTCTTCAATAACCTTAAGGGTTTCAACTCTGATTAGCTGACCCGTTGTCCTCCTCATTTCAACGTCTGCTAAAAATTTCATTTTTGCCTCTCCATTCTTGGCCACAAGCTTATAACAAAATCAAGGTGTTTTATTGAAGCAATATCCGAGACTTCATCTAGCATTAAACTGTAAGTTGTGCTGGCTTTAATATCTTGGAGAAGTGCCTCGACAACACTTTCGCTCAGAGCATCCAGTGTTTGGTGGACAGCTTCATTACTGGCGTAGCTGGTGCTACTAGACTGTCCAATGAGGAGTAATGTAGTTGCTCCAAGTTTGATGTTTTGTTTCACCAACTCTTCTAAGGCATAATTTTTAGTAGCAATGTATCGCATTATTTCCATCATCGATGCAACACATGCACGCTCTTTTTCAGTTGAATTTGTGGACTTCTTTTCTAACTGCAAGACCTGGGCATCTCTCCTAACAGCTTCCAGATGCTGTTCACTTTAAGGTGTTCCGTAACTTTATCTATTCTGAGCGTTCTGTTTGGTGGCAACGAATTGTGCTTAATGCAAAGGTTACAAAGTAATGTACCCTCTTTTACAATCTTATTTGACCGCTGTGTATCCAGACAATAATTGACGCTAGCACAGCCATAAGATGTTAAGTGTTTTGATAATATTAGTAAGTTAATCCTCCTCCTGTGCTAAGTAAAAACAGTATGCTACTTTAAAAAAAACCTGACATTGGTCAGAGGGAATTTTACAATCAACCATGGGAAATTAAGTTCAAGCACTGCTTTTATGCCAACTTTATGTTTTCCTCTCTCAGTTGTGCTGCCATTTTCTTGGGGTTTCTGTCTCTTACAAAACAGTTCGGCTCTGTTCCCAGTTATGTATATATTTGCACATGGAATAGGGTTAGAATACATGTAAGACTAAGAATATACTATATCGAATATAAACAGGTGACTTTTACATTGTAAAAAAAAATGTTCCAAAATTAACAAGTCAAAATCATTTGACGTTTTCTCAACGTTGTCAAAGGTATATATTCGGCTAATGCTTTAACTCCTCAGTAGGTTTTATTATTAAAAATAATTTTGGGTAAGGCCAACGTCACGAAATAACGAAAACGTTTAATTATTGAATCAAAAGCACACAATCGTGGTAAATATTGTTTCATCTGATTTAATTTTACCATCGCTACAAACCCCTAATGGTAACCAAACAATGTAATTATAATAAAGTCAATCGAGTATTTAAAAAACAGTTATTTGAAACCGAAAATTAAATGCCAGTTAGAGTATCACAAACCCTCCCCCCCCCCCCCCTAAAAAAAAGGAGTAAAAGAAAACATAATAAAATAAAAAGATAAGAACAAACAACATCGTAAATAATACTAATGCTATGAGACTTTATTTATGTATATTCTTTATGTTTATGAATATATTATAAAGACAACTTGAAAATTAAAGATTTACGAAATTTCCAGAAATAGATTATTTATTTATGATCTATTTAAGTATAGAGTTACCTTCCTTATAACTCTTGATACCGTGGACTTCTACACCAAAGGTATCGCCGATGACCTGCATAAAATTGCCTGTCGCATAATACCGGAGTGCTATTGACACCTGCATCTCCGTTGTTAGGGATTTATTTCTACCTGTTGGACATTAGATGTCATCTTTACGTAAATTGACAATATACTAAATGGAATCTCTGCTAAAGCGATACTGTGCCCTCAGTTCTGTGTCGTTAACTCTTTTAAATAGGACACCCTTGGTCTGCATTCCCTTTCCTTCCTTTGCCTAAATGTTTGGTTCGTGACAAATATACTCTATGCGCTATTTAAGACTATAATAAAATGCACACGATTCTGTTTGTTGAATTCCCAAAAACAAAATGGAGTCTATTAATCTTTTTTAATACAGGCTTAAATCTTGAATACACCCACAAGAGGTGGATTAAAATTTAAGCCTGGCTTAGTGTTATTTAAGTCAGACTTAATACACTTTCTAGTAACGGTTTTAATCTCTAATACCAGAGTTAACTCTGGCTTAATGATTTAAGTCTAGCTTGAAGAGTAAATACAGTTTTGAACAACCATGTTAATGGCTATCTTATAAGATGCTTCTTCAGAGTTTGGCTTAAGTGTGATTTGTAAATTAGAAAAAAGTTCAATTAAATCGTGTACAATCCTATCGTCCGCTTGACTTCCTGCTTCCTGAAAGTTAATCTGCCTACACGGTCCAATTCTAACCGTTATTAGTCTCTTTTTTTATTTATTGTCTTTCTTGGGAGAATCTCGCGGCTTGCCAAATCCTCTTCTCTTGCTTCTTGATATCTCGGCTGAATGGCGGAGTACCTAAAAATGGAAGAAACAAAAGTAAAATATTTAACAAAAATGTATTAAAAGCGCTGTGCTATTAGATAATTTGTATCGATTTTAATTATCTCCGAAATGGATTGGATCGTTGACCGTTAAACAAGATAAACTATACAAAAACAGCAACGAAATATATTTCTAAAGTGTCGGAGGAGTGGAACATATTGACTCTTGATCTGCTCATCTGCACTTTGTGAGACAGTTCGTATCCATATCCAGCCCAGGTCATCCCTCGACAATAAACTATGGTCATGGGGAAGTTTCTACCTTGCAACAAGGGCAAGAATACATAATCATATGAATCTTTTGTTGACCGGGCAAAACTCGGTCAACTATGAGGGCGATGTTTTCTCGTGTGGGTTAACATGCAATAGCAGATGGGTTATTCAAAGGCAGTTTCTTACAAATATCATCCTTACCTACTTTTGTTACAGTCGCACTCATAGCCACTACAGTCGAATCAGAAAATATTGATCTAAGTTTGTAAATTTTCCGAAATTCTGTCCTAAACTCAGAACCCCAGTCTAAGACCCAATGGGCTTCATCTACAACAACAAATACTTTACGGTCTTTTTGATATGTGTCATTCATAAATATCTTATTCAAATCTCTAAATCCTAAAATGTTTTCAGGATGGGAAATCACATACTTATAATCGGCTGGTTTTAGCCTTTGTGTTTCACGGGTATCTTTATTACATTTTAAATGTGAAAGGACATTTTCAGTCAAGTGCAATGCATGATTCCCAAGTTTCTGCATCTCCCGATGTACAATAGCATTTAATTGTACAATGGATAACTGTTTGGATAAAAATGGCAATATTTCATACAGCAATGATAGCCTTTTAATATCGATTTCAAACAAGTTTCTTGATATGGTCTAAGTTTAACACGGTTGGGACTAGTGTCACTGGGACAGTTATACATTGTTGGGACTAGTGTCACTGGGACAGGTATACATTGTTGGGACTAGTGTCACTGGGACAGGTATACACAACTGTATAGCCCCATGCACTGATAACTAATTAATGATAAACAGAGATAATAATGCTAATTTAAGGAGGTCTTACCTAGAGGAAATCTGCGAGGTCATCTCACTTTCCTCCAAAAATTTACCCTATTTATAGGCAGAACTCATGAATATGCATGAGCCTATCCTAATAAACTCATTTGATTGGTTGTGTAACAACCTTCTTAAAATCACGTGACAGGCGACCAAGGCGACCGTCTGCCAAAAAGAACATGGCTGCCGCTTTTGATACGATTGGCGCTAACATTCAAAATTAATTTTAACAAACCAGCAACAATAAGCAGCCAAATACATTAAAATTCAGAGGAATATTTTAAAAACTTGAAGTAACCTCCCTTATGAGAGCTTACTCGCAGAATTAGGTCACGAAAAAGTGCCAGAAAAAATCATCAGTCTCTGTGCATTTACATGAAGCTGCAAGATGTGTTGCACAACAATACTTTTAAATTGGATCAAAAGAAGTCAAAAGAAGCTTACATCTTTTGCCAAAGACCACAATTCAGGTAAATGAAAGGTTAGAATTGCTTAAAGGTTCAACAATCTATAGTAACAAATTTATACATGACAAATTTTTGGTTTGGTGACTGACGATAGCGTAGACAAAACAGTTATGACTAAACCGTTTAACGATTTGACATATCAGTAAAAACGGGAATAACTGCTGATAAAACTTTTGGAAAGGAAAGTAGGGGAAAATAATAAAGATTTAACACAGTTCTGTATTACCTAATAACTAATAATTCCATCCATTTGAAATTCGTTTATGAAACTTACGTTTGAATGACAGCAACAGTAGTTCGTTATTAGTACAATGTACACATTTCAGGTGAAAATAAAATCACAAATATTTAATTTACAGAAACAAATTGACCTCATCAGAACCTTTGGAAAATCGTTATAGCCGCAATATTTTTATTTATTTATTTATTTATTTATTTATTTATTTATTTATTTAAAACCATTACAATATTCCCACCCAAGATTATTATCCGTCCCGAACAAGGCAACTCTTAACAACAACAAACAAAAACAAAACTTTTGCCAAACTACAAGATTAAACATTTGCAATCATTAATTACACAAATCACAATTCGAGCCACAAACAGATTTAATTATTTCCTTTCTTATTTTTCTATAATAGTATAAATATGCTGATATTCAGCTGAGTGTGTGTTCGGAGATTTATCTACCATTTTGACGGGGGGAACAGTTGCTGCTGGTAGTGACATACATGTAGATGAACTGGATGAAAGGACAAGAGGAGGCAACGTAGCTGTAACTGATGGTTAGTTAAATGAGACCGGCACCGCCTGGTTGACCAGAGGAAATTTGACAGACGGCAACTCCGCCTGTGTGCCACAATTCTCTGGAATCAATATCTCCACTTCAGGAATGGTATTGGCTATTACTGTAGCACTGGCACTCATCTCGGACCTTGCTGGAAATAAACCTGCAATGGTTTTGAAAATGCCAGGTGAAGTGTTGTTCCCATCCAAAAAGGACCAATCTAATCGAGAGCAATTGACACCTTCTGGGATAATGGTTTTCTTCTGTTTGGGCTGTGAAATAATTTTCACTTCATCTAAAAGAGGGGTCCCTCGGCTGGATGGTCTAACCTTTGGCCTTGGCCTCTTTGTTCTATCTTTATTGGTGGCACGACAAACCCATGGGGTTTTCTGGCATTCCCCAATATGCGTCATCCATTGAAGTTGATCTTCAAACAAAACTTTACAATATGGAAAGGATTCAGACTTCATATTGCAATATTGTCTATGTCTATACAAACTAGATTTCGAACTGAATTCCCTTCCACAGGGGCAATTACACTTTCCCATATCAATATTAACACCTGCAATTCAAGCGAAAATAGTTAGGCAAATATGATGAAATGTGTTTCTTTCTGACTATCTGATGTAACCACACTATATCTCCAAATTTGTAAGGACTTCCTTTTCTATGTAGGTCATAGTAACGCTTTTGTCGTATACAATTAGAACCTTGATTTCTTCTTGCTCGTTCATGTGCAACTTTTAATCGTTCTCGAACTTTTTCGGCATATTCCGTTGTCTCTCCTGATTCACACTCTGGTGGTCTTCCCACTATTAAATCCAAAGGTAATTCCACCCCTCTTCCGAACATCAAGAAATTTGGTGTAAACTTGGTTGTCTCATGTACTGACGAACGATACGCCATGGTGGCGAATGGTAGCTGCTCATCCCAATCTTTCTTGTTTCGATTGACCATCATAGCTAGTCTATCTTCGAGTGTTCGGTTAAAACGCTCAACAATTCCATTTGAGTGGGGATGGTATGCCGTTGTTCTCGTCTTTTCGATTCCCAATAAACGACAAACTTCTTGAAAAACACTAGACTCAAAATTTGACCCTTGATC
>JAVFBX010159004.1:0-15173 GCA_034783855.1 Mopalia kennerleyi
GACCGTCTCTTTCTTATTCTAAGAAAGCCCCCATCAGATTGGGTAGAGTAAAGAGAGGTCATCCGAAAGTAGCCGTGTTCAAATCTAGCTAACTCAGGTTTTATCGCCTTTGGAAGCAAGGTAAGAAAGGGATAGAAATGCGACGATCGTCTTTTCCGCCTTACCTCGGGAAGATGACCTTCATGTTGCCCTGGTGCTCTCAGAGCTAAAGGGGAACAGGAAGCCGAGCTTTTTGTGGTGTCTGTATAGCGTCCTGTTATAGTCCTGTATTTGTCCAGTCTTGCCTTTGTTTGTTGCCAGTGTTGTCAACACTCTAGGAAAATATGGTTCTAAAAGGGTTCTTCACGAGTCAATGAGGTTCTTCAAAGAGCCTTCTTGGTGGTAAATGGTTATTCAGCAACCCAAAGGTTCTTTGTGGGCTGAAAGGTTCTTTGTGGAAGAAAAGGATTCTCTGCATGGCGGAAAAGTTCTTTATGATGGAAAATGGTTCTTCAATGAAAACTAAAACTAGTCTTCAAAAGTCACGTGGAAATTCATCTCTCATTTTGTGCTTGATAAAGAAGTATTTTTCGACAGAATTATGCATTTATACAACCTTTCTGGTGACCGTCTGTGGTGAGTAATTTGTTTTCTTTATGAACAATCATTAAAGGTTTAAAATAATATATTCAAAGAACTATAGTATGAAGGTTCTTCAAAGAACCATATTTTTAATGGCTCTTTGACGAACCATTTTAACATGGTTCTTTGAAGAACTTATAAAGGTTCGCTATATGATCCACTCTGAAGAACCTCTATAGGTTCTATCTAGAACCATTTTTTCTTAGAGTGAAGGGTGGTTTCATTCACCCATTGGGCTGGCACCTCGTCATATAAGTGAAATATCCTTGAGTGCGACGTTAAACCCCAATCAAACAAACAAACATATACTTGAGGCTCCGTTTCTTATCCAATCCGAGATGTCATAGATGAGACCTTTGGTCTGGCACAATCCGCGATCTCGGGATACAGTTCAGACACGGAGACTCATATAAACCGAGATCTCAAAGATTCGATTTGGATTTAAAATTTCATGAAACATAATACATATAATCCCAATCATTCTATAGTTAGCTCTATTAGATATAATCTCCAGTCTCAGCCGATCTTAGATCTCATGACCGGAGTAATAACATGTACTAAAAAGTCTTCCAGAACCAGTGTACTTGCTCACAGCGCTTGCCATCTTGTTTTGTTTTTCTCAGAGACTTGTAGACGTCGATTATTGTTAGTTTTCATATCAAAATAATAAAACTATGTTTTTAAAATAAGATAAAGACGCGCAGCAATTTCTTTTTTGAACAGATTCTAGTTTAGACAATCGAACTCACGATCCTTGAGCAGAGTGAGCCACCAAATAGTCAGCAGTATTGATGTCGGCCACCAAGACAATTTAGTCAACAAAGAATGTTTGACTTATACAGGATCTTATCAGACTGATTCCAGGATAGCACACAAACGACTACTAAACTTATTATAGGCTGTTTTTCTGTATGATGCTCGGGACTGTAGTATATATTTTTTATGGCAATAAAAGTTAAACAAGATCAAGTTTGTGATCGGGCTGTGTATGACTAAATATTTATTTCAAGATTGTGAATATATGCAAATGTTATACTATCCTATCCCGTTTCTAGCATGTTTGGAAATTCTGAACCGGTTTTTAAGCCGACTGCTTTCGTATGTTCAATGTTTAACGAATATTGTTCCTGACACCTGACAAAGGCAAGAATACATCAAATGTATTTACAACAAAAAATATCGGCGTGCTTAGAAACTGTAAAATGTATATAGCTCATTGTTTTTCTTAACCCAAAACTATTCAGTTTTGGACTCTTGGGCATTTAAAAGTTCACGAGCAGTTAAAAGACACACGACCAAAAATGTATATATTTGGGGAATAAATATAGTCACGTTCCCGAGAACAAGGATTACATAAAATAGATAAACTACATGTATCAAGGGCCACTACTCTTACGATCATATTACCACTTTGGTCTTATTTATTGCCCTTTGCTATTGTATGAGCATTGCAAATAAACTTTTCCAATTGATCTAAATTGCACCATAGCGATCGTATATGTGTATAGAAAAGAAGGACAGACACTCTGGGGGTCGACCCGGCTTGTACCGTGGTGAAATTCTCGTATTTTGCTTGCAAACATAAAACTGTTAGTTCTTTCTCGAATTATGCCAACAGGATCTGTATCCGATTGACCGTGATTTTATAATATCGATGGTCTATTTCAGTTTTATCCAAAACAGTTGTCATGAATCGATTGCTTGATTATACTTTGCCATTTGAATTGGTCACGTGGGTAACACTTTCTTTATTTGAACAGACTATTGTTTCTGGTGGTCGCGGATTAGATTCCATATACAGGTTTTGTACTCAGTATAAACTATAACCTTGCCTTATTTAATATATTGACTTTGAACTGACTTGAATAGCCTGTTTTTGGTCAAATTGAGACTTTCGGGACTTCTTGAGTTGACGAAAGGCCACTAAAAATCCAATTGGCTATGTGTTTTGTTACATAGACTGTCGATATTACTTCGGCTCTCTTGAACTGGTAACTGATGCATAACTTTCCCGTAGTTGTATTGGCCGGAATCACTGAAAGTACTGAAACACCATTTAAAAACAACAATAGTGTGATTTCAGTGTTACGAAAGCGGGTATGCTAAGTGTGCGTACCTTAAGTCAGCTGAACGAGACGACTATATAAATAACACACAAAATGCTTTTTAAACACAAAGAATTATTATCTTAAATCGATAACAACGGCAGCCGTATTTATGGGGATAAGTCCATAAATCACCCGAGGTATAGTTGCCAATTGCTACCGATCGTAATGATGGTCACAGAGAGGAAATGTTACATAATGATGGCAACAGGCAGGGATTAATTCATAAACCTATCTTAATCACTTGAGGCCGTGGCTTTAATAGTGGTTAGCGTGCTCGCCTACGAACGCTAGTCCGATGTACCGTTCACTGGTTCGAGTCCGTCTGTCGACCATCAGGTATATGAGTGAGTCACATGATGTTGTTCTGGCCATCGTGGGGGTTGTTTTTACGAGGTTTCATTGCGGGTTTCCACTTTATTTTAAAAAGAAATCCGTCGTTACATAAGTGAAATGCCGTTGAATACGACGTTAAAGCACAATCCAACAAGAAATCTAAACCATTTAAATCAGCTGAGCTCTATGCGCGCTCTGATTGGGTATAGCTCTAGACAACCATTCCATGTTTGTTCACATCAGTGTGTGCACAGGTGCGAATCTATGTGCCGCTGTTTCTTTAAATGTAATGGAAATATCGCTATACGGCATTAAATCATTACAGATATGTTACGACTTTGGCTAAGTACGATTGAACTATGGTTGAGAACCGTGAAAACCCTGAAAATAAATTGCTCATAAAACACTGTAATGTTCCCTGTTATTATTCACATCCTTTCTTCCTTTCCTCCTTTAATTTCATTTAATCTGTCTTACATGTAAGTAACGTCTTGAGGAGCTGGAACAGCAGAAAGGACAGCCACCGAAGGACACATATGCAGTTAAACGTTGTTCATGTTTATGTTAGAGTAACGAGTCTGTAAGATATAGCTACCTGTATTTATATAATCATATTCAGGTACCCGCAGAGGTTTTTTGCCTTACAGCGTTTAGATAGTGTCGGTGATAAGGACGTGCTGTATACTCCACTGATTGTACGTGTACAACTTGCGCTACATTTTTTTCTTCGTCTTGTTCATATGTAGGCCTAATTAGTCCAGTAAATTAGCTGTACTTGTGTTTTATTATTCCGTCACACATGAGTTATGTTCACGTGGTACAGGTGAGGTGTTATCCTCCTCACACCTGCGGGAATGACGTCATGTTAAACTATATGCTGGGCTGTCCATTTTATCTTTATCCATGTTTGGGGATCGTATCTTCAGTATTTGGGGTGAGTTCATAAACCATGTTAACTTTGTACTTTCTGCTTTCACCGATCTTTGCTTTATAGTTATATACCTGGGATTACAAAATAATGGGGAATCCCAGGTTATACCAATCCCACAGGTCCTGGACTAGACCTGTACATACACTGCTCCACACTTTCATAATCCCATCTTAAGAACAGTTTCTCCTCTAGTTATAATAAAGAGATTCCCCGTAGTTTGATTAACCAGGTACCACCGATGGCAACTGTTTTCACAGAAGCAAATAGTCAGTCAATTTCATACACACCGTTACACGCACCGTGTAGTGCCCATTTCAGTGTTTTATACTTTAAACTCTAAAGACTCTAAAAACACTAAGGGATAATTCAATAAAGATATGAAGTATTGCATACGAACTGTAATACTTATACAAGATGACGCCTTCTTTTTCTTATCTGCATGGACTAAACGGATAAATGATTGTCACGTGTTCATTCCTCTCTTCCAGGTTGCTAATTCTTTTTTTCGACAGGAGCCAAACTGAAAGTTTCCGTTATTGCTCCATTATAATTTGCTCGTAGAAATAAAATGTCAATATTAAATAAGTTAGAGAATTTATTAATTTGTCAAATTATTGTTACCTCTGCAATAACAACAACAACAACAACAACAAACACATGGTGGGTTTGAAGATCCTTTCATCACTTTACTTAGCACTGGAGGAAAATTAACTTTCCAATATAATGGAAACTCTTCACATCTTGGTTGTCCTAGTGTCAATTATTATAGGAATCAATCAATCAATCAACCAATCAACCAATCAACCAATCAAATGGTAAGGCGATTCCATTTCGTGCAATAATCCTTTACATTATAACTTAATTTCATGCGATTTTCTATATCGAAAAAGACCCATTGTGAATTGGCCGTGTAGTTCAGCCCAAACATGTAATTAATGATCTATGTTGAAGACTGACCAATTTGGGGTTTATCTAGACCACTTCTTTTCACATCGACAATTGGAAATAACATTAGCCCCGCTGTAAATTTAATTGGGCCTGCTTCCCCTCCCGGGGCAGTTTTGACAACGATTCTAAAAATAAGAAAATCCGTACGTGATGTAAAGCTAATATTTGATGCGATTACTAAATTATAGACCTTTAAAACAAATATTAAGGGCAAAATTATCAGTTTTTGCAGAGTAACAGATATCACAAAATGGAATTAGAGCTGGCTGTAATTATCAGAAAATGAAAGATATACCAAATTTAATTTCAAATTTTCGTAATCGAATTATATATATGACCAAATAAAGGTATTCTGGAGATAAATATGAACGTGATTTGAGACAAGTACTTTCAACCCTTGAAGAATATTTCACCTTATGGGAACTGGAGGTCAACACCCAAATTTTATCAAAACACAAGTAAAAAATATACCTATTACTGGTAAAGTTCAGTCTTTCATTAGAAATCGTTGACAAATATTGTAACCCAAGTGCTATTTTAAAATATACATGCAGGTAACTTTTTCTGCGGCCAAATGCCATCTTGTTGGAGCTTCATTTTGTATGAAACGAAAAATGTGACATGATTTAAAACTGTCAAACAAATCTTGTAAACGCGGATTTTATTTTATTTAGCCATGCCCTCTTGAAAAGTGTATAACCAATATTAATTGACAAATTGACGTCCTCAACAGCTACCTTCCTTAAAATAATAAAAACTCACTTTTCCTTATCCTTATCCATGGAACATGGCAAGTAGCCATGTTCCATGTAATGATCAAACATCTAAATACTGTTGTAAGAATGTTTTAGAGATGAATTTCATTTTCTTTATTGTTGCCCAAATTTTTATAATCTAAAAAGCTGTATTTACCGCCAAGACACAGTCTTCTGCTGTAAAACGTGGGGTATTGATGACAACGGAACGTCCAGATTTTTTTTAGGAATATTGCAATATATATTTCAGGAGCTTTTAAAGATTATCGATAATTTTGCACTGCTTATTTTTGAATGTACTTCATGTTACACATTTAACGCATGTCTGCCATTTTTATATCTCATTTTCTGTTGTTCCTCTTATACCATCATCTGTGGGTGGTCTTTAGGGTGTGACATAGAATTACAGAATAAAAATCTCTGAAATCAGTCAGGGATATCGTGTATTGGTTGTAGATATGTCAATTAGAGATATAGAAAATATGGGAGTAACTGAATAGTTGGTTCTTTCCAGTTTACATTACTACATGTATACTAATTAAGAAAATAGTTTGTATAGAGAAAAGCCAAACAGGTGATAATATGATTTTCTTTAAGAAGAATGGACTAGTCAACATAAGACCACTTCTGTTTGATATCAGAACTGGATGACAAGTTCTGTTTAATATCAGAGCTGGATGAAAACTTCTGTTTAATATCAGAGCTGGATGACAACTTCTGTTTAATATCAGAGCTGGATGAAAACTTCTGTTTAATATCAGTGCTGGGTGACAAGTTCTGTTTAATATCAGAGCTGGATGAAAACTTCTGTTTAATATCAGAGCTGTGGATGACAACTTCTGTTTAATATCAGAGCTGGGTGACAACTTCTATTTAATATCAGAGCTGGGTGACAACTTCTGTTTAATATCAGAGCTGGATGACAACTTCTGTTTAATATCAGAGCTGGATGACAACTTCTATTTAATGTCAGAGCTGGATGACAACTTCTATTTAATATCAGAGCAGGGTGACAACTTCTGTTTAATATCAGAGCTGGATGACAACTTCTGTTTCATATCAGAGCCATCCATACAAACGTCAAATGTTGAATGTTATAACCAACTTCTAAAGGCCTTTTAACAAGGCATATACTAGTTTAATAAAGTACATCGACCGTTCGTCTGTTATTTTAGTTATTTCACGTAATATATATTATATAACAACGTTATGATAGCATGCCTACACTGATCGAGCTTCTTTGCAATAAATGATACAAGAAGCCTTGTCGGTTAGAATTCAGACTAACAGAAATGCTTGTAAATTGATGTTCTAATGACAGTGGTTCGTTAGCTTAAACATTGTGTATATTCAGTTACCAGGAATGCGGTTGTAGAGTCTCTAATCAGAGAGCCAGTGCAGAAATTCTCTTAACAACGTTTACAGTAACTGGTTGATTGAATCACTCTCTAATTGTCCGATCAATACATCTGTAGTTAAAGTTGTTATCAATAGGACAAGCTGACTTCTGATTGGACGAACTGACCTTCGATGGAAACTCTGACATCCTTTGTCAATGATCTGAGGGAAATTGTATTATAGTCCTGTTAAACCCATTTACTGGTCATCGCTAATTAACGGGGATAACAGCCACTCTGCGAGAGCTATACAACTCATCAAGGGGGATAGAGTGTGCAGTTCTCTCTTATGAGACTCCTTTATGCTACGGAAGACGATCTGAGCCATGTTACCTTAGAAATCTTAAATGAAAATCGATCCAAACATTTTTCCTAGATTGGAGGTAGGATTTTTTTTTTTATCGCATTACAGACTTACAATTTACGACTTGGCCCCCTGACAATTTAGTTAGTTGATATGGTCGCTATTATAACCTGATACATTGGGTATATATAAGTTAATATGGTCGAGCTGTATCTCTATAGTGTAGCATCCAAAACGGGGCGTCGGCCACGGAATGATGTACAATGCACGCTTCTTGATCAAAGACCTTGATTACTTCAGAGGTCGAGGGTTCGATACTCATGAGAATTTGACCCGCCTGCCAGAAGCCGAAATTCGTAGGTGTTCCTGATTTGACCATATTTGCTTCGTACATCTATTCCAGGCAAGGACTAAAGGCCATCAGGATAATTCCTATTGATTTAAAGTGGGGAAAATGAAGGAAAATCTCCAATTTTATAATACTATATTATATAGTGTAAAAGTCTCAGCGGTATGAATGTTCATAGTTTCATATATTTTATTCGCACCTATGAGCCTTTGTGTCTGACTGATATGACTCCGGATATGTTTACAGAGAAGCAAGTTCTCTGAGTGTGAGTTCCAGATTGAACTGGCTTATATTGAAACTCAACCACAAAACTAACCATGCTTTTCAGATCGACTAAACATAGAAAACTCTGAGGTTATCGCCCCTTAGTGGGAGCTTCGTGGAATTATGCGGCGTTACTGTTATTTTGTTATTACTAATATTTCGCTGACAATGTCGCAGGCATATACGTTAATGCAAAGGAAAAAAAGCAAGAACATTTTGTTTTACGTTAACATCACAAAAAAACTTAGACAAGAAGAAAAAAACCCATAAGTTTATAACAGTTTTTTTTACTCTTGTGTGTTTCTTTTCCTCTATTATATTTTAACGTTTATTAATGACAGGTCATATGCCCTTTATAAATGCTATGGATTGTTTTTATTGTTTATTTATTTGGTCGAGTTTTTAAATTTAAGCCACCATTCCACGCCAATAATTTAAATGATGATACCTGGGATTACAATATTGTAATCGCAGATGATCCCTTCATTTACTGATATTGAAAAAGGTAAAATATGTTTTACATTGAGGTGACAATTGGATCAGATTGCTTAGAAACGGTACGTGGCCTTTAGGTATAAAGGAGGGTGTGCTTATCAGATATAAACTAGCTATAATTACAGTAAATGAGTGCATGGTAAATTGTTTACAAACAAGCCGTACATAGTCGGTTTGTCCTAGGATTGGTTTGTAAGCGATTGGTCGAGATGTCCATTACACACAGTGTTTACATCGTGTCCAGGGGAGATAGTAAAATGTATCAAATATAAGTTAACCTGATTCCTAATAATTGCATTCCGATCGATAATTACCTTTTAAATAACAAACGGGTTGGGGAGGGGTTGGGGGTATAGGGGCTGTGACTGTTTCACACAGAGAATTGAATTACCAGTGGTTAGAATGACAGCACTGCACTGCCGTCCCTCCCCAACAAACTTCATAATAAATGTGATCATCCACCCCCCCCCCCCCCCCTCTCTCCCAGAACACGACGAAAAATCTTTCTAAAGAGAATACGTGGCCGTTGACATCAATTAATTTCTGTTGTGTTTTTTTCTGCTGAAATAGCACTATCTAGGTGAGAACAGATGTCAGCTCTGGTATAAATACTAGCCGGCTAAAACCGGTACAAAAATCAAAAGCACAACATGTTCTCAATCGCTTAATCACCAACCGTCATATTTTCCGAGCAGCTCAGTCGGCATTCTACAGAATTCGGTGAAACATTTGCCCGTCATATACTGTTAAGCACGAAATAAGTTTACAACTGTATTTTGTTGACATAAGCTTTCAGATCGCATTCATGTAACTCTGACGTGGACATATAAAACAATTACAGCAATTTCACAATGGACGCACTGGTTACCAGGAAAGTAAAGAATGGAGGAAATATTTCTCTGTTCACCATCAGACTTATTTTAGGCCCTTTCAATAATAAAAAGGCTATAATTTTTTTTTACACAGGATTGCTCAAGGTAAATAGCAACTGCATATCGTTAGAAAACGAGATGACTGATCAACGGCCCTCAGCCGGAAGTTAGATCACTTAATAAGAAATTTGTTATCATGAAAAGGAACAGCAAAAAATGAACACATCGCCGACTTGAAGTATTTCATCTAATTGATTTCATTGAAGACCAGTCCTTGAAACCCCCACAGCTGACGAGATTTCTTGACATTACTTTAACCAGATTTGCCATCAGCTTGAAAGCATACTGTATAATTTTCTTTTTAGAAGTCAATCTATCACTGTTTCTGATGTCTTAATGCCAAAATTTCTTTACACTTAATGAGGAAAATGTCAAAGGTTTAAAGACTTTATCCCATCTGAATAACAATCTATTCATCGCATCTCACAAAGAACCACGTAATGCGTCATTTCAAATCTAATAACAAGCAAAAACTTCAAATGTCATTTATGTTTTTTTTTGTCGAAGATAAACGACTGAACGAAATTATTGTAGAACATTAGAGAAAATTAGCCTTCATAAATTCGATTGCTTGTCCAAATATAACTTAATATTTTAGATGTTTTGTGCCGATATTGTAAACGAATGCACCCATGCCAAAAAAAGTGGGAATTTCACATGCGTATGAATAGAAAATTCATTTCGAATGTAGCTGTTAAAGTAGAATGATAAGGAAATGTAAAGCGTCTGCGTTTTTTTATTTACAGATAATGATGATACTAATTGTGGATATTAAACATCAGTGTTAGCTCACTATCCACTTTGCCCTAAGGGAACTCAATTATCTCAGGATTAAAATAATGAGAGTAGATTTTAATTGCTATCCTTCACTGTGCTGAGCAGAGTATAAGTAAAAAGAAAACCAGAGAATGAATCTGTTACGTATGATATATATGAGCTCTCGCTACGCTTTATGCGCATGTATATGGAGATTTTTTTAAATATAAATAATAATCCTAAATGCACACTAAACTATCTGGCCATTTACCTAGAAACCTAAACATAAAGTATTATTTAGAAATTGTTCGACGTAACTAAGTATAAACCATAGCAGTGGGAATGGCTCCTTGGTTAAAATCGATGAATCATCTCGTATTTTGCATTTCTGCCAGACACGTGTCTGGATTATATCTTAATACCGAGTTGTTATTGATAACCTACATAGGCCTACATCTCGAGAGAAGGATGTGACCATGAACATCGGGCTAATCGTTTTCAAGAATTACCGTAGGTCTACCGTGTGTTGTGCAGTGTGTTGAACATACCTGTATTCGATGAAATAAAACGAACTGGCGTTCTGCGTAGTGATAAAGTTTTTGCCGTCGGTATAAATGCGATTCGTACAAATTTTGTTCATAGTTATCTAATCAGCAATCATATAGCAATTCAGTTTTATTTGACAGGCAAACCAATAAAGTCATCAACTCCGAACAAGAATGTGTAAACATGTGTCACGTGTTCGGTTTAGTAATTAGAGTAGATTGGAATCGCCTCAATCAGGTAGTATAATTGCTACGGTGTACATGCCTTGGGGTATTGACTGTAAAGTGACAAACTTATTGAAATTCGGCAGATATGCTGGCTATACGTGATTGTTGGCGCGGCACTTAAAGGAGGCCACAGGGTTGAATACATAAAATAAAGTTAATATAGCAAGAGTTAGCAAATATGGTGTTCATCTGGTGTAAAGCAATTCGTAGCATTTATAGGCTAGGTGGGCTGTTATTGCATTTGTTGGCATAAATCTAGCTAAACATTCATTAAACATCCTTTAAGTTGCCTCAAGAAACAAAACAAAAAAATGAGCAATAACGCTCATAAGTTTCAATGTGTAAATATTAACAATTACGCCCCAATCTAAGACGGTAGCGGACTTTTTTGTCCGATGTAGGATGTCTGTGCTTATGCCTATGTCACTTTATTCCTGCGGCGGTGACCTCAGGGCCACCGTATCCTTGGCTTGTCCAGACCGTGGAATTATAGCATGGAGTTATAACTTTTTTATTTCTAAGTTCGCCTTAGTAAATAGACCCGCCGTGGCCATGCCGTATAGAGCAGTTCCACGACGACTATATATACGTCGGGTGTACGGTGGCCTTGGGTAGTATGAATAACAATTGACTTTTGTGGACGCCTAACAAGCCAAATTGTGACGGAGAGTTAAGAAGGAAAGGAAAGAGTTTATAAGATGTTTTTAACATTTCTGTGTTTCTTCGTTTTCGCCATTAAACTTTGACCTTCATGAATGACAGATATCATCATAAACTGATGTGTGCCAAGTGTTGCGGCTTTTGAGAGTTTCGTGATATCCTCTACTTTTTTTGGTCGAGTTTTGAAATGGAAACCGTCATTCCATACTATAGTAATTCAAATGATGACAACCTCATTCGCTAATATTAAAAAGGTTGAATAGCTTTTACTTTGCGATTACAATTGGATTACTTTCTTCAAAATAGTACGTGGTCTTTGGGTTAAAAGGAATGAGCGGTGATCGGATGTATAATGCAAAATGTTTACAAAACAATTTGTCTTTTTTTAAAATTTAACTTCAGTTTTACAAAATGTAATAGAACACTTAAACACTAAACTCGCTTTGTTACGAATTTCTATTCGGGTTGTGGTCAGTTATCCATTGTTGAACTTTCGCCACGGGCTATACAAGAGAAATCTTGTTCACATATAGTCATCTAAACCCAGTCCCTTGTTCCATAACTAACAATTATAATAGTCAAATATAAGACAGAGTTACAAGACTTCGATCACGAAACGATTAGAGTTGTGTACCAATTAAATACAAGGTAACGGAGCAAAGTATTGATTGTACAAATAGTAGGATAGTCTTTCGCATGTCTATGGGGGCGAATGTCCTTCCAAATGAGTTTCCGCTGGATACAAGGTCAGAACAAACATGTCTATATTAGTCGCTTCTATGAAGCCTGGGGTCTGTGTGTTTTCCTTCCAGCACCCACTCATCTCACCATGTTCACCGACAAAGACCAATTGACTTTCAAGATGACATTTTTATTAACACTAATTCAATCCACTCCATCTTTTCCATCAAAATGGCTTTAGGCTGCTTGATGGCCCACTTCTGAAGGTAAAGAGCTTTTCTCTGCGCACTGTCCATTATTTCCTCTCATTCCAATTACAGTATTATTCCTGGAGAAAACTGCCATCCTGAGATAAAATGGAGGTGTTCAATGTGAAGAGTTCTCCTATAATAATATACGGTAGTCGACATACACAGACATGGCGCGTTTCACAATAATTTTGAATCCGCGAGTTAATTTTATTCACGTCATATCTTAACATGGATAAATCAGATGATTCAGACATAATTAATGAAGTCTGTACTTTCACAGCTCGAACAGTGTCTCGAATAGCAATGACAAACCATCATCAGGCTGTCATGGTGACTTTTTTTTTATTACGCGGCCTTCTTCCATCTACCTGACTCTAAAACCCCTCCGGGGTTTACCGCAAATCAAAAGGTTTCTGACAACTGAAGCCAGATGACTATGGCTAGCCTATATTAGGGTTAAATATTATTACTATATATATCAGATTTGTGAGGCGAATATGTACCGGGTGGATTCTTTCTCACCATTACTTCTCTGCACGATGTATGTTGATCAAATAAGAACACTATAGTCTTCCCCATGACTTCACACGCCAATAATTTCGACCGAAGCTCGAAATTATTGCTATTGTTTTTTATTTTTCACCAAAAGATTGACTGAATTTCTATGAGAGATCTTTGTTTACGTTTGTTTGTTTGATTTTATTAATTAATTGTTGATTCTTGTTTCTGTTTGGAGTAAATGCGATTGCTTGGTTAACTCTAAAATTGGAAAAGCTGCTGCAAGGCTTACTAACCCTCATACGAGGCATCATTAACCGTCTAAATAAACATCATAGCAACGTGAAGTTCCTGACTCTGTAAGCAGTTCTGACTAGCGGAAGTCACATGGCTGGAGGGTTTGTGAAAAGTTAATGATTACTCCCCGCTCACATCTTAGCTGATTTACGCAGTAAACATCAGAGAAAACTTATTAATTTTGTATGTAGACACTGACTTAATGACGGCTGTGTCGTTATAGAGACAGTGATTTCGTCAGTATGAAAGGCTAATAAGTTACATATGTCACATTACCTGTTTTATTTGTCATGGTTGACTCCCTTGGATTTTTTTTTCTTAATTTCGAACACATACAGTTTCAAACTATGTGGCTTCGGCAATCGCGGGGGATTTTACGAGGTTTTACGAGGTTTGCCCCCCCCCCCTGGTTCACAATTTTCCATCGTATTTACGCAAGAAACACCGTGAAGTGGAGAATCCGTCGTCATACAAGTGGAATACGTCTAAAGTACGACGTTAAATCGCAAATCAAACCAAACAAATCAGCTGGACAAACCGAGCCGATAACTGAACAGTATACTATCATGTTACCTGCTGAGGGCATTTCTTTCAGCAGTGAAGCTATCCTTCCCGTTTTAACTGTACTTACCTGTGTTGAAGTATACCTTATTTTACACACGCATTATATGACTTACGCTGGAGGCTAAGCGTCGAATTAATGCTGAGTGATAAAGTTTTGCTTTGCGCCATTTTTTTGTAAATGCGCAATTGTTATAAGATAAAACACATGTATCTTTCCAAGCTGTTCAGTCTATTTACCAGTTCAGCTACGCTTGTACTGGTACTTAAATATGTTACGCTTGTATTCTTTCACAGCAGAGTTCTCAGATGGCAAATATAAGGGAATGTTTGTAATTTCGTTAGAATATGTCTCAGTTCACACATTCTAAGAAGCGAAGAATAGATGGTTGTCATACAGTACTCAATACAAGTTCAAATGGAGTTGAAACGAAACTGTCACATTTTAAAATTAAGAATACAAATATTGAACATTTTCGTTTTGTTCCATTCCTTTACATGTATATGACATGATCATACTCATTATTGATCTCTCCTGTGGATGATGAGCAGTCACACAAATGTTTAAGAGAAACAATAGATGCTGTGAGATTAAGATCCTGGTGTTTTGATATATGACTTTCCTCTATCAGCTAGTTTTTAGCTTAGCTTGGGTGTAAGTAGAAGTGCTAAGAAGGACTGTATCAACGCATTCTAATGTTCTTAAAGTTTCGGCATTATATTCTTATAGAATAAATCTAATTTGTGTATGTTGACGTAACTATAAAGAGTTGGATACAATTCCACCAGGAAGTTACACAGGTTCCAGGATTCATTGGTAAAACTGGTTAAACCAATGATATGTCTGTCATCAAGGTGTCACTCTGCTGTCGGGCGGGCGTATTAACTTTCTCTGTCAGATATAAAACTTCCCCTTATATTGGCCAGAAGGTTTCAATAATATTCGCCCTCTAGCTAAGGGCAGTTTGTTTGAAAAGCTGCCATGCCGTCATTAATAGCACTGGAGGAAAATGAACTCTCCAACTTTATGGAAACGCTTTACATCTTGCATGGTTGTGTTAGTGTCAGTTATTATTGGAATGCACCGTTGCCATTAAAGTGAAATACCCTTAACCACGGCGTAAAACACAAATCAATCGACCAATGATTGAATAAAGGAATGAAAGAATGAATAAATGACTGGTTCAATCAATCAATCAATCAATCAATCAATCAATCAATCAATCAATCAATCAATCAATCAATCAATCAATCAATCA
>JAVFBX010159115.1:0-15173 GCA_034783855.1 Mopalia kennerleyi
TTTGATGGAGGGGTGATTCGGCTTTTGTTTACGATTTGAGACAGCTTGCGAACTCCCTCTGTCTTCGTGGGCTCTGTTCTGCATTATATCACCGGTCAACGTTTGTCAAGATTTTAACAGAATACTCCAAAAGGACCGATTAAGGTATGTGCCAGGTGTTTTCGCCCAACGAAAGTTTGGAAGGGAGCTGTGGGGCCAAACGTTAACATTACGGCTCATGGGAAATTAATAGTGGTCTAGCGCCAGCTCTAGCGCAACAGAAAGCCCCTTTTTTCTCGCCTCTTACGATCGACCGAGGAAGCCGAGGGAGTATTCTGCAGGACTGGCCAACCCGCTCCCCCATGATCAGATTATATTGCCCTGAATTTGCTCCGTTCTAAATAGTTCAGAAATCCGCTGTGTCCTTCGTGTTGGTGTCACATCTTTACACCTGGAATCTTACATAACAAACGCACGGCGTCGATTGATTCAACCAATCGACACCGTACGTTTGTTATATAAGATAAAAGCCAGAACCAAATAGTTTGCAAATATAGGCCACATAGATGCAAATGTATACTTGAAGTCGAACATACGGTTTGGACAATCATCATGCAATGTGGAAAAATAATACATCATCATCAGTTTCCATACACACAAGTCAATACTAGTACTAGTCAATTTGCAGTAGATTTATTATCTCTGTACTTCTTGATAATTTTACCATTGATTCAGTACCACAGTACGAAAAAAAGGCCTAAAAAAGATTCAGTGTTGCATGAACTGTAACTGCCACAACACAAAATGCTTCTCGGAGAAAATATATGCTATACCAAGCTGTCGAGAGCCGCGCTGTGATTGGTAGTTAAATTGAATTGATTCTTGTGTGTAAGGAAATTAACTTATGATGTATAATTTTTCCAGACCAAAATTTTGCAAGATTTATTATTTAGCCGCTAGTTTTCGCCTGTGTGTACTTTGGCGAAACACTCGGCCTTCCGCTTGATTGATCGTTTTCTTTAAAGAGTTTTGTTACAAATCACAATTAAAGGCACATTGAAGTTCTTAAAATTTGAATATAAAACTAGAAGAAATATGGTAACACATATACCTGATATTAGCACGGTGATGATTTTATTAGGATTAATAAACCCTGTTGTTTACGACACATTGGATAGAAACAGAAAATATAGCATTGTCTACAAGGTACAACAACAACAAGGACACTTTTATACATAAATAACAATAGTCGGGTTCTACTCAGAAATACGTTGGTACGTAAGCTAAATTAATAAACGATGCAAAGATTGAATCACGTCTTATACGTATGTACATGCAACGAGATGATATATATTTTATAGTATTATTTTCTTATAATTGGTATTTAAGATTTGTAGAGTTTCCTTAAATTTGTGCACCCTAATGGACACAGATTTTGTGCGCAGTCATTACAAGTTAGGCATATCTATATACATAATCATATATTTGTATATAATACATGTATATCATTGAACTTATCCGGTGGGTTAATGTAAGAATGAGGCTGACACTGACTATGTAGTTAACACGATCCTTCCACAGCAGCCATAACATTATTTATTAGCTGTGCATAAACAAACTGACTTTGGATAACCTAAACTATAGCTTATTAATTGACCTTTTTATTTTAAAAAGTGTAAAATAATGTTTATTGATAACGGGAAACTAATTGACATCACAATTGTGTCACGGTACCATTATTAATGGTATTTAAAACTGGCACATGAGTATAATATCAAAGTCTGTGATGGATAACTTTTGAGTTTATAGCTAAACTTTGTAATGGTCTATAATTTAATTATGATGTTGCCGTCATTAAGAAATTCATTAAAGGCAACGTAAAATCCAATAATATCATCAAGACAAAACATGTTATCAACAGCGTACTCCAAACAGTGTGCAATAAAAAAAACTAGGATTCGTCAAAAATAATCGCACAGTCAAATAAGTCAAAAATAGCGCATGAAATATAAATAGAATCCCGTTTACTTTTTGGCCTTATTAAATGCATGTTGTGCTGCAGTATTACAACACTATGTCAAACCGTTATATAAATTTACACAGCTTTCAGTAGCACTTTTATCGCATATTGAACACAGCTATACAAAGATAGAAAACCTACAATACAATGTCATATGTACCCCTTGAAAGTCTCTAATATAGGACACTTTATAACTTTAGCATATATGCTGTTAAAATTCCGAGCATGTCTTACAACAACGACGCTTAAAATTATCATATTTGCACATGCGCAGCATCTTCACAAGACTACAGTGTTTGGAATCGTCGTGACAATCTGTAAAATAGAAAGATAAACCAATTGTAAATTACACGGTCTGTTTACCGCTAATCAGTTATAACTAGAAACAATTGCAAATTTAAAGAATGTACTGCTTTCCTAAATTGGTAAATCAGTGGATGTGTAATATCATTCGTGGAGACTGCTTTAGCTGAACAGTACAAAGGACATTTGAAACAGATGTAAAACAAATCTATACAGAACTATATACTGATGTCAAATTGGCAATCCAGTCATATTTTGCCTAACACGATGATTCATCAAATCACATGCAGCCCAAACATTCAATTAAATATGCAGTATATCTATATAGTCGGTAAACATTATAAATAATAATAATTTCTAGAACACAACATAAAGGAATCACTTACTTCCTAGTGAGCAAAGTGTCATCTTGCAAGGCTTCATGATTTCTGGTTTAGGTTTTTTACGACAGTTAATTCCCGCTGGAAAGCCACTCTTATCCCATACACAAAACAACATCCGGGTCTTCTTCCCTGCTCCCGAGCACGGTGGGATGCACTTTAATGAAATTCAGAATAATTTCTTAGTTTGAAAGAATGGTATGTGGAATAATTGTAAATTGTCTCTATGTTGCACTTTCCGAAATAATGGTTCTTTGATGGTTCCCAAGAAAAGACGATGGTTCGATATAGCAGCTTTAAGACAAAAACGATTCGTTACTGCACTTTAAAGGAGTTCCATACAGAACCATATAAAGGCTTCCTCTATATAGAGCCATAAGGTGAATAACATTAAATGGTTCTACTTAGGCCATTTTTCTTACAGTATGGCCTTTATGATGTCATGGGCAGCTAAAGATTGCTCCTCGAGTATTTCCACGACGTCTGTGTCATTGGGAATGAATTATAAATTTGAGTCCTGGAGACTGATTGGTGCACGAGAGAATAGCAAGCAGACGTGACACAAGTTAATTATGTTATAAAGTGAACCTCGTGCAAACATTCTATACATAACCGATGTGCTGCAAAGCAAAGCTGACAAAAACATGCATAACGTAAATAGTAGATAGAATAATCACATGTTTGCTTAAGAAAAAAAGGTTGTACTTTTGTTTTGAATATGGGCGTTTAGAGTGAACCACGCGTATTGAACAAACAAAGGCAGACCTCGATCCGGACACTAAACATAACCCCTGTTGTCCACCTCTTGTTTGTTTGTTGTTGTTTTTTTCGCTTACCTCAGACCATGTCGACGTTTCCCAGACAGACAAACAGTCCCTGTTTGAGCACTGTTGTCGGTGTACAGGCCGACTTTGTGGATAACAATGTATAGACTTGGCAGCGGAGCCATTGGTAAAGGAACAGAGTACATCGCGACTCTGAAGCGAATAGCCATCCCTGACACAATCATCCACCGAACACTACAACATCAAAAGCTTAGCATTCAGCCCCAGAATAAACAAGAGCGTGTAATTTTGTGTTTGGATTTCAGAAAAAAAGCTCATCTCCTGGCGTCAATCATATATCAAGACAGGGTTTTTTTTAAGGACAGATGTTAAGAAAGTGTAACGTTGGCTTCATCGTTTCATTAAAGCTAATTAATCTGTGAAGAATTTTTCTACTTCCATATTATTGATGCCAGGTAAATATCATAGTTACCAATAGCTTATCTGCAACCGAGCCATCTCATCCCTGATATACTATAGAAATGACAACTGTTTACTATATCAACAATGCATTGAATAACTCAAGAACATTAAGTTTGATTTTCAATTATGTTTGCAGATATAGCAATTTTTTTAAATAGCATTCAAGATAAAGGCGTTGTAATATTTGAAAATCCGTCACAATTTTTTGAAAACTATTAATCATATGATTTGATGAGCACAAATGTATATCCTATTTTCTAATCATTCGTTGTCTTAAGTACATCACTTGGTCACACAGTTAACTGTGGTATTTGTATAATGTGGCTATGGATATTTTCCAATTAGCGAAGGAGCGAACCAATCACAAAATTCTATTCCATTCTCTTCTTTGATTTCAATGGACGAAGTCAAAGAAGTTGCATGCTTTATAGTCCGACTGTAATCTTTTTGACGCCTGTAGGTTTGTATTGTTCTTTGCTATGATAAGTTATTGAGTGTCATATAATAACATAGGTTAAGCCTTTTAATTGGGTCTACACTTTTTAGTCATACAGAGCCCTAGTAGTCGCATGGACATAGAAAGACAAGTAAAGGAACTACCGATAGACCTCGTCAAAAGGTATTAACTGTATAATATACACTCTTTTTTACAGTATAAATAGACATTCTTTATGGAGCTTTAACCTTAGCATTTTCTAAGATGATCTTGTTAACGGTATTAGTGCAACAATTAAGCAATATGTTATTTATGATCCATTATTATCACAAAAAAAGCGAGCTTGGTAGGTCCTCAGTTCAAACAACATTTCTACTGGTCTGACCAGGTACGCTCGAAATGAAATATTGAAATGAGGTGAAATAAGGTTAAAATCAAGCATATACGAGCGTGTACAGTGATAAACAAAGCAGACGTAAAGTACAAGGCATCAGCTTCATATTATTATGGAAATAAAACAATAGAACAGCGTCAGCCACAAAAAAATAATTATTGCGCAGTTATATAACGTTACAATAATATAAACAGCGTATAATATATCTGTATTTCACACGAAAACATTAATCATTTAAATAGCATTGATATTAAAATTTATTTCTTGCTATTTATTATATAATTGAAGCATTCAAATGTTTTAGAAAGCCAGACATTTTGCAGGTGGTTAACAGCCTCCTAATCGAGCCGACACTCGAAGTCTGTACCTAACGGATAATGGAGCAAGGAATACCGGTCACCTAGAACCAGCCATCTTTGATCTCTCAGCTGATTATAAGTGGGCGGTCTTTTCTGCTGGCGATTTAGTGACAAAATTTTCATGACTAGAATGTGTTCTTTCGAAGAAAATATATAACAATATTAAAAGAAATTCATTTTGTGTTAATGATAATTTTTCATAAAAATTAATTCTTACCGGAGACCATTCTCCCGCCGTCCATGTCGGACATGTATTACCAGTTGTACATTTTCGCTCAGATTCCGGCGGTTTGAGGCCCAGCTTTGTACACATGCCGTGAGACATGATCCTGGTGTAGCCTGTGCTAATCTCCTCACAGGTCACTTTCCTCTGCTCTATTCCTTCTCCACCACAGGATTTGGAGCAGGGTGACCACTCACCAGCCACAAACATTGTCTGAGAGGTTTTCCCACCGTAACTTTCATCTTTAACAATACCAGGTTGATTTTCCCAAGGAATGCGATTGGAAGCTTTTAAAGATTGTTTAAACAGTTTGTTAAATTCTTGGCTGTGAGAAATAGTGTCTAAGTATTTTTGTCTAATTTTGGCCTTTTCCTTGGCCTCAGTTTTTGTTTGAAATTGAATTTCTATACTAGCGTTTACTCCCGACGCTACACACGTATATTTACCAGCGTCAGAATAAAGTTTCGCCTTCCTTATCCGGAGAGCACCGCTTTTGAGACGTTTAACTCTTCCTTTTGGTCCAACAAGATTACCGTGTCTGTACCACATTATAAGTCTACGATTATAACGTTTAACTGGGCACTTCACTACCACTGTTGCACCTGGTAATATCAAAGCATTTCCTCCGACTTTGAGCACAATTTTTTTGGTGGATGTAAATTGAATAAAGGTACTATTTTGAGTCCTGATTTTTGGTGTTCTGAAAGAACAGTCCGTTACACACCACCTTCTCTTCACGGGTTTCTCCTCACCAGGACACTCCACTTCCGGTACTATAGAATAATGATTGTGGAGAATGAGTCTCTCGCAAATCACATCACGTGTCTGTAGTCCGGTACCACAAGGCAAAGAACACTGTCAACGAGAGCAAAATACCATCAACACATTGTAACAACACTGACTGGTCAGAATTGTATTTCAATTAATGATAATAATAAACTTTATTTAAACACGCGCAAGCTATCAGTACAGTGGGTAAGTAAAGTACAGCATGTTATAAAGAAACTGTGGATCATAGAATAGGATGGTGTATTTATATAGTCTGACCCAAACACCTGAATTACAGTGAAGTAGTTGTACTGACTTGTGACCACTTTCCTGTCCTCCACTTTGCTGGACATGGATGTTCGTTGCAGGTTTTTTCAGTTTCTGGCAGGTTTTTCCCACATAGCTTCTCTTCCACCATGACAACATTGGATTCCCCAGGTGCCATTTGCTGAATGCACCGCACTGAACGTCTGCTGATCCCGCCTCCACATTTAGCGGAACATCGGCCGAATCCACCCATCTCCCACCTGTAACAGCAATTGATGAAATTTAATTCTCATACTTTCCATTGATTTTCCTCCCATATTTTATGGGAGGGTGGTGTCATTCAAGAAGCTAAGCCTCCAGATTCCAAATGCTACTATTAAAAACCATTTTCTCTTTATATTTAAGAGAGGGTTTCTTAGCTTTAAGTGTCAGTAGGGGGGACCCGAAAATAAGCCTTATAGTTTGACTCCATACAATTGTTGCCAAAAACCTTGATAAAACACAAAATATGAATTTGATAAATTCAATGATATAGAAAATAAATTTAAAAAAAAATAACATATATTAACGGCATATATTTAAAAAAATTGAGAAATTTGATAATAATAAGGATAAAATCCTTTTTGAAGGTAAAATATTCCATTCTCGCTTTCAAATCAAAACATGGCGGTAAGACATTCATCGGAATATTTGCTGTTGCTGCTCTGGTTCAGTCAACATACCTTGGTGGACAGGCGACGTCATTGCAGACTCTAGAAATGGTATGAAGACCCGGTAGAGAGGAACAGAACTTTGGATTGACTACAGTACCGTCTAGGTTCCTGGTGCACTCAACCATCGAGTCTTGGCGACCTATTTAATTAATAAAAAATGCTCATACCTTGAAAGTCATTAACAGTAAAACATTTCCTGTTATTATACAATAGAGTTAAAAGTAATACGAATAGTATTTTCCATACAATGTCAAACTTATATACTTTACAGAGTAACAGAATAACAATATAAAAGAAATAACACTGCTTCCTTTTATTTAATTAGACCAGATTATCTTTATTCTGGTTATGTTATGAACACCTACCCCTGAGACAACTTTTACTACAGGGTGTGAAGTTGCCGTATCTCCAGCTATAAGCTGTCCTCTCATCCTCCATATTAGTCCAGCTAATTTCGTGTGTATCGTTCGTATTGTTACAGGTTCCCGCGTAACACCATTTCTCACTAGACGGCTTCTTACCTAAAAAATTAAGTCAAATGTATGATAGTTTGCCAAATATAACCTTTTTAGAAACTCGGTCCAGAATATACGATATACATCAAATGGGAATATCATGCTCATAGCAACAGTATGTTACAGTTTAATGGAACTTAAAAGCAGTTTAGTTCTCACAAGTCCACGTATTAAACAGTACACAATTTATTAATAATTTGTAAAACCTGAAGTGAATAAAGATTTTCCTCCCTTTTCACCTAAGACGACTGCTTGTTAAAGTCGCTGACATATCACGGTATGAAAGCATTTAGAAATGTGTCCTCACCATCACAGTCCATGTCGGGTAGTGTTTGTGTTTTATCTAGGTATGTGAGATAAACTTGACAGAGCACACTCCTAGTCTTTACACCTGTACCACAGGTAACTCCACAGGTACTCCATGTTGACACCACAAAACTGAAAGGTAACCAAGAAGAAGGTTAGTATATGTGTCATACGAATTGTACCCTAAAGCACCCCTCTCCCCCACCCCCTCTAAAATAGTACTCTGTGTTTCATTCAGTTGTTTTCCTTTTGTTTTTAATCTTTTTTATTTTGTTTTTCGGTGATCTACATAATAAAAGCAGAACATTTTCTTAGGTGACCTAACGTTTTGGTTTTCCAAACGATTAAGACATCTGTGCTATTTGCTAAACACGAGAATCTTATCTTTACAGATGTCACTGAATTGTATCACTGAGATGAACACAATAGCCTCCCACACGAAAAGCCGGTGGGGGAGAGCGGAGTGCTTGAATGGATTTGTGGGGAATATGGACTGTGTGTGGAGGGTAAGAGATGATACCACTCGACGTCCCCGTCCACCTTTGAATGTAATATATATTAAATAACTTACCTTGGACTTGTGGTAGCTCTGTAATTAACATTTCCGTCCACATGTTTGGCATTTCGTTCTGCTATCTTCATCTCCTGTCTATTTTCTAAAATTGAATTTATCAAAGCAATGTGATTAATTTTACCTTGATGTCTGTGTGTTTCACACCTGGTACTTTAATTAAATACAACTCGTTTCCATTATAAACATTGCAGATAAATTAACAGCATATCACCTGTTCTTTCTCTATGAAAACTGAACGAAACTGCTAAAAAACAATTTAGGTTTTTATGCTCGAATGCATCATTTCAAAATATTCCTTAAAGCCAATCGAAAATCTTCTGAAGCTAGCTTCAAAATGCGAGTTATGAGCTATCAGGTACGAAAATAGGTATTTATAAAAAAAAAACGTTGGACAAATCATATATCTTTGAAACAATGCGATCAACCAATTAGCATTTAATGTTAAAACAGAACTTGATATTCCCAGCTTCTCTTTCTCCTATTTTCTTTTTGTCACACCCATCTCTTTTGATGTCTATCACGACCGTGCACGTTAGCAATCAAAGACCATTATCAGAAACAAAATAGTTACAACAAAAAAGTAGACATGCGTGGTAGTGTGCAGATGCAGCGGATGTAAGCTCTCTTGTTGGTCGTTAAGTGAACATTTATGTTGATGAGAATTTAGTATACAACAGTGACTCATTACTAAATATACTAAAAATCAAGGTATTGACTGTTTTATATGTTATACATACACGTAAAAGATCTTAATTCGTCCTAGTATGTCAAATTCTATTTAGTCTACCAAGAAGCTTCTAACAGTTGACAACATTGCAGAGAAAACATATTGATTATGAATTGAAGTGTTTCATGCTAAGGAAGAAATACACAAGTGATCTACGAATAAGACACAAAAGAGATACAACATCCATAAGAGCATTCTGTAGATATCACAGCACTTACCACCCATCTCAGTTTCCGAGCTACTGTCTTCTAGAAGTTAAAATAATGTGTACGACTTTAACCAAAACTTTTAATTGACTACATTTACTACGGTGGAACAAGGTACAAGCCTTCAGAATATATCAGCAAGAAGTTCCGCTAACCACTTTAAATTTGAAAACAGAACACTGACAAGAGGTTCAGACACTGAAAACATGCGAGGTATTAAGCGAATATGCCATTGAGAAAATGCTAGCTTCCTGAGATTATGCCATTTTGTATACACTTGACAAAGACTGTCTATCTGGTTCATGTGTCTCGGTGACATTTTTGATACCAAAAATTCTTCACCAGAGACTATTTGCTTCACATCATATACAGTTGTATGTAAAAGATGCCACAAACCATTGTTATGGTCAGAAAATGATAGAATAAAACTAGAAATAGTGGGAGCACAAGGAGACAATGGCAAGAAGTTTCCACATATAAAATTATCAGTTTGTGTAAATATATGCAGTCAATAAACACAGACATTTAATTATACAGAATATCAGAATAGTTGTGACAATAGTCAATATGGAGTGACATTAATATAGAATGAAAAGAATATCTACTTTCTAAACAGTCAATGAGGGTTTATACGTCAATATTCAACATGGATTACATTTGACTAAGAGTAAAGCTAAATGAACTACCAGAGGGATAGAAAATGTAGTGTTTGTAAAAGACGGAAGGGGCAGGTATCTAAGAGGAGCACTAAATTGGAACCACTACTCACCATCCTGGGGCTGAGTTATAGGTGCAGTGACCAATGTGCTGAGCTCTGTTGGTGCGGAGTGAATATTAGTTGAACGTATCCTTAATGTTACTGAGCAATTTAATTGAAAGGTGATTCGAAAATATAAGCTAATCTAATATATCTGTTAAATCGTTGTCGCAATAAGAACGGAAATGTTTTTGGCCTATAATCACCAATAACATGAACAATATTTGCACAAATGGCTTACATCAAACAGTTCAATTAAGAAAAAGATTGAAACGTCAATGCGTTTTGTAGGACATTTCAAACTGATCTTCTTAAATGCCTTTGTCTCTTCCAAACTTTAATCAATAGATGTATAGGAATAACTCACAGACGTTAATAAGATTCATAGAATATTCTTAACCAATTCACCAACAACATGTATAATGTGTAAAAGGAAGCGTGTCGGTCATCCACTACCCCTCACCCCTCCCCCCTTTTACTTTGGGAAATAAGACGGAGCCAACGCTGTTTTAGCTTCATAGCTTACTTAAAAATGAGTAGTTTGCTTTTTAATATAAATAGATATTACATTTTTTTTACTAATCTTTACTTTTGGGCGTTTTTGGCCTATATCGCCAAACAAAGGACGTTACAATTTATTCACAGCTATCTTAGAGATTTATGGTAAATATCAAAGCACATATTTCTAACAAGCGAGCTTAATTTAACACCATACCTCTGCCGAAAATACCAATACTACAGCATTGCAACCAAAAAGCTATGACCATAGTGGGGAAATAACTCCAATTGCGTTTGTTTCCATGCTGACGTCGATTAATTTCAAATATATTGATGATACTCGTTGTTTTGTGAATCCAATTAAGGTATCTCCTAAAGAAGCTTTGTATACTATTCTTAATTTGCACACCTTTATTCCGTCAATGCATGGCTTTGGTTGTACGGCATGGTTACAAACTTATAGAACTTTAAAAACTTTTACATTTTTATATAAAAAGTGGTTTGTTAGAATATTTCAAACTAAGTAATATTGATTTTAGAAGAGTGTTTTCTATTTCAACATTAGAAAAAACTTTTCAATACTGGTTATAACACCATTAATTATATTTGCAATCTGTTGAAATTGTAGCTTTACGTTTCGGGTGCTGCAAGGGCAGTGGAAGTAAATCCAAAGTGAGAACACTATGATCCCGTTAACCCACCAAACATACGTGTAGATAAAGCTGGAACTTGTGATGTCTGTTGCATCTTTAATGATGTGCATCAGCGCCTAATTAAAGCAGAGAAGTACAGAATGGCTAGACATTTGACAACTGCTAACTGTCCGTGGACGATTTGTTTGAACCCTCATACAGAAGAATATATTTTATTTCAGTGGTAACATATGTTTATTAAGTTCACAATGGAACTGTACCAGCTACTAAATGTTATATTGTCCCAAAAGCAACAAGACACCAGTATTGTTTGAGGCCGATGTGACTACTTTACCTGTTGGTGTTTCACAGGCCATGTTTGATGGACAAGTCCTGATGATTCCAGGTTTGCTCGTCTCTTCACACGCCTGCCCTGACATCTGGCGGCATATAACCTCTCGATACTGATTGCCTTCACCACAAGTCGTTGTGCACTGTGGTTTAGAAAAGTAAAGATCAACAATACAAACTAAAACATGTAAAGTATGCGATGTACTAACACAGATACGGCATACCTTGTTGCGGTTGTATATTATTCTAGGACGAATGGGCGATGATGGCAATACCCTACACCTAATACATCCAAGTCAGTCAAGCACTTGCCTATTCAAATAGGTTGTTGTAATTACAATCGGGTTCAGGTAGGTTTTAAAACATTCGCTTAATTAAAGAATATTGGTTTATAATGATTTCCATTCATGCAGTCAGTGAATTTTTATTAAACTGCTTCCAGCACAAATTATCCGATAAATTACAAATATAAACTCACTGGCGACCACTCCCCAGCATACCAGGTCGGACACCGTTCAGTGTTGCAGATATCAGTAGACGGGGGACGAGGTTTCAAACACCTATCGGCTGGAACACGTTTTCTATTACTATTAGCTGTTTCTTCAAAGCAGTCAACATTTCGTCTTCGAACACCACCACTACAAGATCGCGAACAGGGACCCCAATCTGTTTTCACCCATTCTCTGGAGAACACAATATAAATAATCTTCATTAAAGTTCCCTGGAAAACTGTTTAACATGATGACATGCTATAGGAAGTACATTGGTACATTGATTGAGTACTGAATGATCAATTGATCAATTGATTGATTGGTTGGTTGGTTGGTTGGTTGGTTGGTTGATTCATTGATTGATTTATTGGTTCATCCATTTATTCATTTATTCATTCATTGATTCATTCATTGTCTTGTGGATATAAATAGTTGTATATACCAACTTCTATCAAATTGAGATTAAATTGAAATTGCATGCTCTTATAAACTTACTTCAACACAATCACCAGACACGTGTGCACAACGAGTAAATAGTGCGGTATATACTTACGGAACAATACATCTTGATCTGATACACTTCTTTTTAACAGACACGGGTGGTGGGAGGTGTGAACAGTAAGCTGGGTCCAGGATACCTCGGGTTGTCTTATCAGTACATATTGGGGATGAGTGGGTTACGCCAACCTGAAAATAACAAACATCTTTATTACATAAAAATCACAAATTACTTTAACTTCTGTTAAAGCATCTATCAAATATACATCAGGATAAAATACATTGAATTGTATAAATACCATACAGGTAATAAGCCTACAGCAAGATATTCCGAGCCTGTCTAATAAGTACGCTTTTGAAAACTTACTTAATGGGGCATTTCAGATAACTTGTCCTTAAACCTCAACTGTAAATTCACAACATTTTACAAGAATGTTCCATCTTTCACGAATGTTTTGCCTTATCCCGATTTACCGTTCTGTCAGAAAAATGTGCAAAATCTGTCAACCTGGTTTGTCTTCTACACTCTTAGAAAAATATGGCTCTAATGGAAATCTTTAAGATTCTTCGGTTATAACTCTGGTGGAAACCTTTATGGTTCTGTATGGAACCCTCACAGCAACTGTTCCAGGTACATGTATTTCTCCCTATCTTATGATATCAAAGAACCTTCACTGTAAAAAAATATTCCTTTACAAAGTTATGGAAACAATTCCATAACACAATTTGCATGGAATTTTCCTTAACTTTTGTGGAAATTATTGTAACCTGTTAAGGATAATCCCTAAATATGTTTGGAACAATCCTTGCCTCTGAGACAAATTCAATGTCCTATTCCTTGAAGTTTATGGAATATTCCGCTGGTGCTTTATTCGGGGAATATTCCTTAACTTTTTCCTTAAGATGTGAAGGAATATTTTTGTCAGTGTTGTTTGTCTTCATGGTTCCATTTAGAACCATCCTGGTTTCGTTTAGAACAATTCTCTTTTCTAAAGAACCTTCAACGAACCGTTATTTCTAAGAGTGTGGGATTAGAAATCCTGTTATGGAAACTCCATTCATTGCAATTTTTAGAGAAATGCTTATGTGAGCGTTTAAATTGACTTATGCAATGTAGTGATTAATCGCTCGGAATCTTTCTATATTCGTTGGTTCATTTGGTTTCTTTCGGCACAGCTTATGTCCTGTGTATAACATATATTAACGTTACTTAAGAACTATAGAATGTAGAATAGTTTGTTCTTAGGTCTTTCTTATATCTCCTATATATCTCACCCCACAAGTAACTGAACAACTGTTGAACTCCGAGAGTTCCCATTCCACAGCGGGGGGACTGATCTCTGAAGGGAGACAACTCTTTCCGTCTCCTCCACACACCCCACATTCGTCAAAGTCTGCATGAGATTCCAGTTCATTGTCACAACCCACCTTCTGCAACATAATGAGTAAATAAAATAAGTAACTTTACGTTCGTTAAATTTTAATTCTATATAGACGTAGGCATGTGTTGTTCAACCTTACCATTTTGACGAGAAGACGACCATAATTATTGTACACCATAACAAGGCTTTCCGCATAAAAGACTACTTGAAAGTAATCGACAATTATCTCTCAGACCAGTAGTAGTAATTGGGAAAAATGCATTAGTGTTTTGCGCCGATATTTAACAGACGTGAAGGAGCCCAGAGGAAGCTTCCGAGTCTCCAATAATATACTGGCTGCTGTCTCTAATATGGGTGTTCTAGAGTGTAGCTGAAGGTGGAATTAGCCCTGCAGGAGTTACCATTTACGTTTTATGCTGATGTAAAACAACCCCTTGTCAGAATGACATCTAAGCCCCGTTTACACTATCCGTTTTCAGCCCGGTTCGGCCCGGGTCGAGCACGGCACGGCAGAAAAATGTGTAGTGTAAACGAGTAAAGCGGGCTCGGCACCGTGCTAGTTTTAACCGGGCCGAACCTCGCAACAAGTGGTGGGCTCGACCCGGGTCGAGCACTGCTCAGTGACTGGAACGTGTAGTGTAAACGTATCACCGGGCCCGGCACGCTTTACTAGACTAACTACGCATGCGCCTTTATAGTCAATGTACCTCTAGTGACTGAAGAGTGCTTCTTCGAACGGGCTCGGCCCGCTGACGACGGCTCAAGTGTAAACGGCATTATCAAGTGGGCTCGACCTGGATCGAGCACGGCACGCGTGAAAAGGGGTCGGGCCCGGCAGCAGTGTAAACGGGGCTATAGACTGGTCGGGGGGGATATTCTTGTTGCCCTTCCAGCTAAACAGCAACACAAAACTGTTCTGTTATACTGTCTAGCATGATTGAAAGATGTTACTGTGTTCTTTTGTTTGTTTGATTGGTGTTTAACGTCTTACTCAAGGGTATTTCACTTATATGACGATGGATTGTACACTTCACACTGTTCCTTGCCCTAGTATGGTGGAAAACCGGGAGGAAACCTCGTAAAAACCACCCCCGGATTGTCGCAGCCACATCTTGTGACTCACTCATATACCTGAGGGTCGACCGAC
>JAVFBX010159212.1:0-15170 GCA_034783855.1 Mopalia kennerleyi
GAAAAGAATTTCACATATGTGGAAAAGAATTCAACATATGTAGAATAAAGGTAGAAGTGATAAAACGGCTTGCCATAACGGACAGGTAGAATTTGTTTATTTTATGTGATAAATGGACTTGAAGTGGTTAAATTTCACCACGACAAAAGCTGGGTCGACCCCGAGAGTGTCCGCCCTTTCCTTTTTATACGCCCGTAAAAATCGGTCGTATTATGGTATGATCAGCGTCCGATCGTCTGTCCAGTTGGCTCTCATCCGTTACTGGAGCAGAACTCGAAAACTATTAAGCCAATCTTTATGAAACTTGGTAGACACATAAACCATTAACTGTTGTTGTGCCTTTTACTATTACTGTTTCTTCATTTAAAAAATCAGTCCGTATGTCTGTCCGGTCGTCCGGATGGCTCCAATCCGTTTCCAGAGCAGAACTCGAAAACTATAAAGCCAATCTTTATGAAAGTTGGTAGGGATTTTGCCATTACGGATTCATCATTTTAAAAATCTGTCTCTCTGCTCGTCCAGATGGCTCAAATCTGTTTCCCGAGCAGAACTCGAAAACTATAAGTCCTATCTTTGTGAGACTTGATAGACACATTCACCATCGATTGTAGTTTTCTTGTTCTATGGCTACAAAGTTAGACTTAGCCATAATCAGAAATAAATTTTGTTTCCTGAGCAGAGCTCTGAAACTATAATGCCCATCTTTATGAAAATTCTTAGGCACATTAACCATTAACTGTAGTTGTGCCTTTTGCTATTACAGATTTATCATGTTCCTAAAAATCAGTCCGACTGTGTTTCCGTCTGGCCTGGCCGGATGGCAAAAGTCCATTGCAATTCAGAAGACCATAAGGCAGCTGCGCGCCAAACGTAACGCCACCTACACCCAATGTATGGCTGTCGTGGAACCGCTCTACGACATGGCTACGGCGTATGGCAAGCCGTTTTTAACATCGAACCTTAAACCTACATAATTATGTCGAATTAGCTTTGCTTTTATTTGACTTATGTACAATTCTTATTCACATATGTGAAATTCTTTTTTACTTATGTTGAAAAGATTTGCACTTGTGTGAAAAACATTTCACATATGTAAATTAGAAATTTATTTTACATCTGTAGAATTCTTTTCAACATATGTGAAATTCTTTTCATCATATGTGAAATTATTTTAAACTTATGTGAAATTATTTTTCACATAACTAAAATAAAAGACAAAAACCTAGATATTTCACATATTTGAAAACTAATTTCGCTCATGTAAAATAAACTATTAATTTACATATGTACAAAAGAGTATATATTTACAGCCAACAACGGCTGAAACACAAAACGATGCATTCGGTGACAAAATAAAGAGTGAATATTATACCAGATGACGGGACTGGGACTGATATAAGAGGGATAGGCAACATGAACAAATCACGTAAAATCCCACCCTCTGCGATATTTCGCGTAACCACGATATAGGTAAGGCCTCCTGAACGAAAGTAGTTGAAGTTTCTATCGGCAAATGAATTATTTAACGGACCAGTTGGCAAATGTCTTGTACCAAGGTAAGATCAGATGTCTTTTGACTGTACTGTGGTGGTGATAATAGTCCAGTACAAGCATTTTGCTCGAAGTTTTTGTCTTTCAAAGTTTAGGTATAAGCGGTGCCTTCATTTCTTAAAAGGACAGCCATTTCTTTACATTTTGTTTTTTCTTTTGAATCTTCACCAGAAGTGTTTTTTCGTTGCAATCCATGGGTTTTGGGGCTGGTTACACGAAAGTATATGTCATTAATCAGCGATGAAAGTCCAATTTGTTTTTATGACTGGCTTTTCCGAAACGTTCGCCTATTTTCTTTGAGTCTTTCGCTGTTTTGTTTTTTTATAAACTTTATGTTTAAGACTGATAAATACTTGTCTCTGTTTTATTTTAAAAGAATACCCCACACACGATGTTAGAACGTAATTTGAATGTCCCGGAAATGCCTGAAACGCCTGAGTTTGTGTTGTAAAAAAAACATGCATTTTTGCGACTTTCTTGTATTAACTCGGTCAGGCCTTTACAACAAAGCACTGCTGAGGTCAGCATTGATTCCCTGTAACTGTATGCCATTGCCTATCCACCTTATATTAGTCCCAGTTCTTATTCAGTATTTTTAATGCACTCTAAATCATTTTATTTTCCCGACGAATCAGACGTAGTAATGCTCACTACAGAATCGGTCGCAATTGTAGGCCTACAAAACAATAATAGTTTCCCTGATTTATTCTTCGCTAGAAAATAACAAATGCTTTGCAAAACGCAGAGGGTGGATGTGCTTCTGATCAGATTGTAGGCCTACTTTTGGAGCATATTTATTGCTGTGAGGGAGAAGTCCCTAAATGAGGTCTTGCAAGCTTCTATTTCACATATCTACAAAAGAGTTCCACTCATCTTTTTATTTTACATAAGTGAAAAAGATTTCCACATATGTTGAATTCAGGTTTATTTTACATATGTAGAATTCTATTTCACATAAGTGAAATTCTTTCCACATATGTTGAATTCTTTTTCACATATGTGAAATTCTTTTATACATATGTGAAATTATTTTTCACATATGTGAAATAAAGTCATTTATTTTACATATGGGAAAAATAATTTCACATATGTGGAAAAGAATTTTACAAATGTGAAAAATAATTCGAAACATGTGGAATAAAGGTAGAAGTGATAAAACGACTTGCCATAACGGCGTGTATAATTGCTACGAAATAAAAAAAATCCGCGCTATAGTTTCACGTCGACCCCTACGACCTGAAAAAGATAGGGATACGCCCTTAGGTGACCCAGCAGATCATTTGCAGCCACTGCAGTTTATTTCGATTTCGGGGTATCCTAACCGTAGAGCAAATGAGACCTAGGCATCACTGAGGTGGCTGCTGACTCAGATACGGTTTCGAACACGACAATTTTCTCCCAGCCTATGATCTAAAGCTGCAGTAAATGAATAGGTCTGTTGAAAGCTTTCCCTTGTTTCTGCAATTAGCAAAGGTCCTAATCGTTTAAATTTGACATAGTTTCTGTGGCTTATATATTATCTATATGAACTTCTCCTTTTTAAAACAAGGTAAACATTTATATAACAGTATGGCTCTATAGCTATACTGTTTCGATTCAGCTTGCCTGTTGTCTGTAGTGCGTCTACTGGTCTAGTAAATAGATAAACCAATATATATATAATCAAAATGAAAGGCTCTCAGTTGATCAACGTTAAATGTCGACTATGCATTACTTTTAAATCTGTACCCTTCTTAATCTTGTTGTCCATAATTCAGGAGAAATAGACTACTTTATATCCCTTTAATGACTGATGTAGATATTAAAATGTAGCCTATTAAATGGTGTATTTGACTTATTGTGATATATAATTATAGCTCAAGCTACATGCACACTCAGAAATGATGGTTCTTTGAGGGTTCTTAAGAAAAGACGATAATTCCGTTGGTATTGGGCATCATCGCGAGCCAAGGTTAAGACATGGGTAGCCTACATTAGAAATCTCTATCGTGTTATCGAAGTCGACTAAGGGCACATAATCTAGTCCCATCTGGGTTTTTACCACCGGCCAATGGAATTAGCCGCCTTAACGACAGTAAAAATCTACGATTGACGGCAAAAAATAATGACGGAAAGCAGTGCTCTAAATCAACTCATTAACATGATCAAGAGGAGGTTTGTGTTCACGTTTAAATAAGATCAAAATCCAGTCGTTGGACTATTTCTTGGAAGTCTCAGTTTGTAACAATCAAGTAGGGCCTACCTTCTTAGCTTTTCAACACAAACTGGGCAAGGCATCAGACGGCGACGGTTTTAATAAAATGTTGGAGTCTAAGGTATATGAAAAGAAATTCAAAACAAAAACATGTGACTGTTGTGTGATAAAACGTCGCTGATAGGCTCGGGATTTCTCATGATTTTGAGTGTATGTTCCAATAGAAATCCAGCATATCAGGCTATGTCATAATACAAATAAGCAGTCATCTCGCACGGTCTCTCTATAGGAGTCTATATATATAAAGATACTATGTGTTCAGATTTGTGAAGACGACTCCCTATTACATCGTCTTCACAAATTTTTCACATTAACTTCTGAGATCAACGTGTGGAACAAGTTTTCCGTTTGACAAAGAAATAAATAAGATTCAATAAATGTATAAACTTAAAATGAAACTTTGCTATTGCTTATATTATTATTAGTGTTGGTAAAATAAAAATGGTCGCTGCCTTTGTGGAAGTAGCCAATTAACCGACGGGGTCATTGCGGTAATATTTTAAGTTTTAAGTTTAAGCTAGCAGTTGGACGGTTAATAAAAAATGTTATTAATGACGGTTTGCGTGCATGTGTATGCTCTGTCTGACACATATACCATGTAGAAAACAGTGACAAATAGCTTAAGACCTTGTTTTTAAAATGGATTTATGCCTACTATATGTATACTGTTTACGTTAAAATATGATAAGGTAGGAACAAATCTATTGTAAAATGATTTATTCGAGGATTATCGTAATTTTTGTCCATTCCGAATTTGTCGCACAAATAATAAACAAACAAAAACGGTTTATTTTTAATAAATAACATATTTAGTTACTCTTCTGCACTTAAACACACTTACCACAGGCAGACAGCTAAGAAAAACTTTATATTTGAAACGTATGTGTTGCCTTATTTCATAAGCTTCTCATAAGCTCCTCGAGCTATGTAAATCTTAAAAGAACTCAACAATTGGCTATAAAATTGGGAAAGGGGAACGCCTAGACTCCGCTTGAGTTTCTTTGCAACCTAGTCCGCTAGGCAATTCAAGACACAAACGCACAAGACGTCAGAACACACTGGCGTGCCTGGCCTCTCAGATACACGAAATCTTCGGCTACAGACGTCTATTCGCAGGGAAGACAAGTTGATTGCTTAAAGCCCCGTGACAGCTCGCCCTGAGGTATATTGTAGTCAAAAAATACCACAATATCTTAGAGGTGCACTCGAGGGACTATCTTAACTGTAAAGGGGGCAGTTAGTAACAGCAGGCGTGTAGGGCTATGTGTTAACTGATGCGAGTCCACAAATGGGGGCTAATATCGGTTTGTAAACTTGCTGCTGTTCGACGATCGCTTGATAATTACGATATTTTAATTGCATTTTTTCACTTCAGGAAGTGAATTTATTACGGGGGATTTTATTACTGTGCTTACTGTACTTTGCAACAGGATGATTTAACTGATGGGTATTTCACTGTGAAGTTTAGTGAAGGAAAGTGAATCGTTTATTCACCATGGCTCGAGGTTTGTTTGTACGTTTTTTTCCGGGGTCGTTGTGTTTCGCCCTGGCAGTGTCCGCTTTATGGCTGCCCCTTGTGTTTTCCCAAAACCAGTGTGTTCTTTCTGACGGTCAGTGTACATATAATGTCCAGTTAGCCCATGCATCTGGAAAATGTAATTCAGGGGCAGAACCCGACACAGATATATTTACGGAGACGCAGAATGATTACTCTAAGAAAATGACGGGCATAGAAAAAGATTTCCGTGACGTCAAAGATGACCACGAGGGTCGCTTGAAAAGTTTAGAGACCGCTGTCCAAAAAGTTGTCTTAGGGAGACTTGACTCGATTCCCTTAAAAGCCGACGTCAGTCATCTTAACCTCGCCAGCAAATATTCAGTGGGTAATGTGGAAACGGAAGAACGTTTGCTTTCTCAACTTCATGAGGAATTTAAACACATCCGTGAAAAACTTAGAATAAAATCTGGATTGTTAATCGCAACCGATATACGGTTAAACGACACCCTAAAAGCTTTGGAGCAATCCCAAGGAAGTTTTTTGCAAACCAATAGGGATTTGCTATCGGCGGAAGAAAAAGTTGGTCTACTACAGGAAGAAAACTTCAACATGAAAACTGAGCTCGACGAAAAAACAGAAAACTTGCGAGTTACCACAACAAGATTAAACGAGACCGACGAAAGTCTAACGATTCTTAAAAAGACACACGAAATAACCTCTAAAACTGCAAAAGAATTAAAAGTTGAATTAGACAATCATAAAGACGCTTTAAACGAGACTACGTTTCTGTTGGATAAAACACTTAAGGAATACAACACTTTAGTTGAGAAGCACGCGAAAACAGTGCAAACTTTACGTACGAGAGAAGGGGAATTAATCGAGTGCTACACTGGTGAGTTCAATTATAATTAAGTTTTTAAATGTATTTGAATGCTGAATTTAATTCACTTAGTGGATCGTAAAGCATTTTTTTGTTGATATGTAAATTTACACGTTAGTAAATCAGTGTGTTAGCCACTGAACAAAATTGATATAATCTTGCAGCAAGGTAATAGGGCTTCTGTGCTCGATATAATTATAATTTGATAATTACTAAAGGTAAAGCCAAACCAGGTGCAGACCCAGGTATCTGTCATATGTATCTGTACACATTGTTGATATCCACATGTGGGAGTATCGCCCCCATGCGCCAAGATGATAAGCCTACATTTTTATTTTCGCTTCCAACGCAACGCACGCATATACCGCGAAGCATTTCTTTCGAACACGTCCACAAGCGGAAAAGGTGCTAATGATAATCGGTTCGAAGTTTGAGTTTCTTGATATTAGCATTTCCTTCAACATCAAGTTTTAGAATAAAGGGCGGCTGCAAGTTAATCAAGCCATACTCGTTATGTTATGACGAACACCAGAAATATATATACGAACATGGAACTGGTCATGCTAGTAACATGTTAGCTATGCTACATGAAGCTCCCTAATCTCTAGAAATAGCCAAACGATACCATCGTTCAGAACTTTATCTTCAAAATGGCATGACCTTACCCTGTCATAAACCATACCGTTTTCTTCCTTAGGCCCTTTGGGTTAGAACCGACCCATAAAACGACCGTTCGACGTCAATTTTCATGTCAAAATCGATCATTTCTCAGCAGTACCACACTCGCTTAAAATGTCTTCCGCGGTAATTAGGTCTCGCTGATTCAACGTTTTTGAGTATTTACCGTATAGTTTATCGGATACGAATTCATGTCAGTTTCAGATCTAAGCTAGCTCAGGTGTTATCTGCCAACAGTGATAAATTCAAACGGTTGGAATTAGAAGACCGAAGAGCGGATTGCTTGTTATATTGGCTGGCTATTTTTTTTTGCTTTTTTTTTTTCTCCTCTTAAAAGGAGTCATGGAGAAAATGTGCTTCTTGAAGTTATACTTGTTATTGGGCCTTTTTGACGTTTAATGTCGTACTCAAAAGTGTATGACGACATTGCATTGTGTATCTGTACACCGATACTCAATCGACAGAGAAATGCCATGTCCCAAAGAAAATGAACGAAACAAATGAAAGTGCGCCGTTAAACTGATAGAATATAGAAAACAAGAAAAATGTCATTGGTTATAACTTATGCAGCTGCATTTCGTGAGTTGGCCCAACCGGCCTGCAAACCAGGGTCCTTTGGTTTGAATGATATGCGGTAAATGTGCATTTAGAGCTGTCAGAAATGTAATGTTTTGATTGTTAAAGATATAGACATGTTGATTAATTCAATGACCATACCGTCCGTTTATACACATCATATGCAGCCAAATATGAAACGTTGTTAACAAATATTTCCTTCAAGAAAGATTTACAAAGCTGTCATCAAAATTCATAAAATGTAGAGTCATTGAATCTGAAGCATGACAACTAAATGACGCATCAGATTTCCATCGTCTAAACAGCCTAAACCAATGAATTGAATTTCGATAAAATTGGAAATAATAACAACAATATGCTTTCACATCAATTCAGCAGATGATTTGTAGACGGTATAGTAATGCCTGGCCACAAGAATTAGGACCCTCTGACGATCTCGATTGACTAGCATTGGCTAGATGTGGTCCTATAAATCCTGACATTTTGACAGATTATCAAAATAATCAACCAATCAAAATCAGCACTAGATGGCAACTAGTGACGTTATCTGAGCTATAGGGGAGACAAGTTCAAAATCAAAACTCCTTCGGTCAAACGATGTGGCTCTTGCAATCGCTGGGGTGATTTTAACGAGATTTCCACTGCAATCATGCAAGGAATTATGTGAAGTGGACAATCCGTCGTCATATAAGTGAAATACCCTTAAGTACGACGTTTAACCCCAAACGGTCTTATTCTACGAACGGAATGGCTACACCATCTTGTAGACATAGTAGGCAAAATCTCAACTCTCAGCTGCCAATATTTTCTATAAAACCTTTTTAATATTTATTTTTTCTTTCTGTGAAATAATGACTTATCCCCTCCGAATAGCTGACAACCAACAGCGAATAGCAGACGAATTGGTCGGGAGGGATATTCTAAATAGTAAATAAGGCACAATAAGTCTACACGTGTGTGAAGATAATATTTACGTTGCCGTCACATCTAAAAACAAAGATATTTTACACACACAATTTATCCCTGTTCAAAAAAAGATTTGGAACAGAAATAAAATCACATGACGTGATGGGCGTTAAATTCTATACATAGTCTAATTGTCATGTGATAAGATCACGTTGTTGTCTACTTTGATGTCCGTGATGAGAGGTGATTTACAGTTCCTTCACTTATAAGTTATCTCACCTTTCAAGCTAAATGAATTGTAAGTTAACAGTATACCTCTTGAAAATCTTCCAAATGATTTATGGCTTTAGATAGGAATGTGTAATTCTACCTCTTTCACTGCGATATTTTCTATACTATGGCCAAATTTATACCAACATCTATTAGACTGTGTGAAAAATTTCCCAGTAAACGATATAAAGAAGGATAATGAAACCCGCCATACCTATAACGCGTGTCGTCCCATGATTCCATCCGTATAATAAAACTGGAATGTAGCCTACTGCAATCTTTATGCAAAATGTTGGCCATAAAATAGATATTATAACATTGGTGTTTATATTGTTTAGCCGAGAAAATTTTACAAAGTTTAGTGATAATCTCACCGAAAATTATTCCTACACTTCGTGAGACTAATTGTGGTATCCATGACAGGGCGAAGTTCATAGATGTTTTGGTATTTTAAAATTATCAACACATAAACCAGAAGGATATACAAACCATCTGATTTATATGAATAATTGCATGATTGTTATCTGGCCTGAAATATATTTAAATTCGCACCGTTAAATGGTAGTCCTGTGGGTGGCAGTTCAAATGTCATCCAAATCATGCATTGATGTCAATTTTCACATGTCAATATGGGGTTCGATCAAAATTAAGACACGATTTTGGCCCATTTTGGGGATCTTTTATTCTAAGAAAAACTTAATTCCTTCATTCGTAAACGAAGTTTCTATAACGCTGTTGTTGTAGGCCTATATTTTTCAAATGTAGAAAAAAATAGTTGCATTGGTCTACCGGGTATCGAACCTGGGATCTTTGACCAGCACATCAACAACCTGCCGACTTATCTGTTAATAAGTTGAGCGGGCTAAACAGTCTTTCTTATCTCAGTGGTGAGTACCGCTGTATGCCTAATATAATCCCCTTCTTAAAGGAGACATAAAGCCATTATAGTTTAATATGTTATGTCAACATGACCCGGGGCTGTAAAACGCTAAATTTAAGCACTTATGAATGTTACGAGTTTCATAATGTAATGCATCAGTTTCGCCCTCCAAATAAATTAGTTTTAACTACGTGATTTTTTTTTTGGTAAATAAGCTCAAATGTTTTAAAATGCTGTTCTTTGTTTGTGGTAAATGAGACTTGAGGGGAAAAACTCAGCAAAAAACACTGAAATAAGTTAAGTAAACGGAAACTCTATACGTGCAAGTCGAGGTTTAAATACTTCAGCTCGCAAACATATATGTATGCAGCAGTTTCCAGTCCTATATAGCTTTTGTCTTTTTCTGTTTACTAGTGTAAAACCAACAAAAACTAGACTCCCGACTGCGTTGAGTGATATACTCTCGTGAAGGGGCGTAATTTAATCAACAAGCCACCTGTTAGGAAGTGAAAAGTCCATTCTTCATTTAAAACTAGATTGTAATGTTTCGTAGAAATACAGTGACGTGTGTGTGTAACGCATACCGCGGTCTTTAAATGTTTTTATTTGACATTTATTGGAAAACAAAACTGTGTTTATATACTAATGATCAAAGTATAAGACAATTGTATCAAATGCCTCATGCCACAGGCAGGGTGCGAAAAGTCTGATTTCTTATTGTTTCTTCTTATAAGCCTCACGTGTTTTAGACATTCGCCCAAATTAGTCTATTTTAACACTTTAATTTTTTTAGTCAGTTATTGTATCGCGGATAGGTCATAGAAATTTATTAAATTGCAGGACATATGGAATGGAAGTGCACACAAGACAGTCTACTATAGACTGTCGCATATACACATTTTCACAAATCAAGAAAACCAAGATAGCTGCTAAAGCAATATCGGGATTCCCACCGATTTACACTACTATACCAAATTCACAACTTCGTGAAATAAGAATCAATGCATGTTAAGTTCCTATGTTTCGGTTTTAACAATCGTTTTCTGAAATGCAGTGACAGTGAAAATTCAAAGTATATACATAATAGCTGAGCAAATTTGACAACATCTTTTTCCGTTGAGGATCAATTTTTTTTATTATTTACATATATATATACACAGAGAGCAAAAAAAAAGGAAAACATTAGAACTACATGTACGTTGAGTGTAACGAGCATTGATGAATGCATACTGATCAAAACCATTAAAATTTAGCCTTTTTGATCCCTGTTTTAAACCTGGTATTCAGAATGAAGAAAATCATTCATTATAGAACATTGAAAGTTTTTTCTAAGTTTTAAGTCATGGTAAAGGCTTGGTTCTCTTAATCTAATAAGAAGAAAAACACGTCAGAAAATGAAACACAAGGCTCAACAATTACTTGAAAACAAGTATACAAATCGTTTCTTTATAGCCCCTGATAAACGATGACATGTTTCTCGACGAATGCCAGAATGGGATATATTTTTAAACATCCAATTAAAATCTTCACACGGACTTTGATTGACTCCCGACGAAGTTGTTTTTAGAGAAGTGACAAAAACAACTGCAGTCTGAAACGCCCGAAAAGCTGTTACCTAATAGATTTCCTTGGCAGTGACTCTGTTCTGGCCATCATCCGTAAATATAGCACCTTTTGTCAGCGGGTTTAAACAAAAGGATCTGTATAATTATATAAATAGCCGCTGATCATACAGTAAATGTATAAAAATGTCTATGAAAATGTTATTATCCTTATATTTTATGAATAAGTTATGTTTATAAGTAAGACGCATTTATACTAAATAAAGTATCTATATCACTCCTGACTCACTCATTTGGCAAAACAGTTCGTTTGGATGTTAGTAAAAAGTTCAAAGCGCTATTAAATTTAATAAAATTTAATCCGCTTTTAGATGACGTCATACCCAGCTTCGCTAGCCAAGAGTTTTATTCCGAGCTACTCTACATTTAAACAGCCCTTGGAGGATTGATTGCATATATATATATAATTACAGCAACGACCTCCTAGCGGAAAAAGATACCAAGTTTTGAGTTAAAGCGCTGATAATATATAATGAATGTTATTCTCAAGTTTTGACAATTTGTTTAACTTTGTAAAGCACTATTGGCGTATATACAGGGATTTGGTGTCTGTATACATATGCAATGCTCTCATTGAGTTGGCTGAATACCCCGAACATATCCCTTTCTCGACAACACTTCACCTACTTTCAATATTGACTGTCGCTATACAGCATATGATAGGTTGCGTATGGAAGTTACCCGCGCAACCAATCAATCGCTTGACAGCAACATTCGTTTATATGCGATCAATCCACCAAGGGTTGCAATGCAGAGTAGCTCGCAATAAAACTCCTGGCTAGAGAAGATGCTTTATACCATGTTGAAGGTTAATCTCTAATCTACTCTTAGTGATTTAATCTGGTGCTAGCAACCAATGTTATTTCGAGCAACTGACCCCTGCATGAGAGAGGGCACTTTGCCATTCCAAAGGCCAAAATGCGTAAGACGAGACTGTCACATTCTACCATTGCTGCAATTCGCGGCAAAAACGTGGTAATAGTTTAATTGGACTATTGTATAAAAAGGACCCAATCAGAAGGTCAGTTACACATCAAAGTCTACAACAAACAAACGTGTCGCCACTATCAATAAACATGTTTGTGAAATTGTGATGATGTAAGGACTCGTTAATGGTACTAAGATTGGGCGTGTATTTTCGATATATTGCCTCGTTGCCATCATTTGTTTAGACCGCCTCTTTCATTCAAGTGGAAAATCCAATCTGAGTGGGTGCAGTAAAGAGAGGGGATCCGAAAGCTAAGGTTTTTTTGTCTATGAAGTCAAGGTAGGAAAGGAAGAGACTTAACTCCACTATCTCCTTTTCCGTCTTGCCTTGGGAAGATGGGGAGAGGAGTGAATAGACGATAGGCGAGTTGAGGAGATTAATCTAATGAATGGATTGGCCTGCTATAGTAAAACCTAATAACGGTGTATTTGATGAAACATTTCATCGAACCGCCGTCCACGAATAACTTAAGTAGCGGCTTACAAGTGTTTGTTCAACATAAACACTTTTCATCTACTTTTAAGTAAATAAATCATGGTTTTGGCGGTTTACAATATAAACTACACAGAAGCTCAACTAAACCAGAACAATTCTATTTGAGCACAGCCATAAAATTGAAAGTATACATATATACTTCATGCTTCAAGAAACTCCTATTTACATTTCGTCTTCTATGTGGTGGAAAGATTGTAACGGTGCTTGCGTTTGTCTTGCACACCCATTAAGTCGTTTTATCCTCATTGAATATTTTACATCACGTGTATTAAATCTTGACACACTTTAAAAAGTTGGGTTTTTTTACAGGACTTGAATGTAGACAAAATATCTACACCAACATTTATTATGTGTAAGAGTATATCGTTTGACCCAATGTCATCGAACAAGTAACATAACCGTATAGTTAAAACACACAACCTTTGTTTAGAAAACCTAGAAAATATTTCGTTTTTAGTTCTGGGGCAAAGCTTTGAAAGGTCAACAGTTTAAACAGAATAAAACGTAAAAACTAACTTATATGCTTTTAAATTAGGTCCGATTTAAAACTTGTGTAATGACGCTTTTGTTCCACACATGCTCAATAATAGGGGAGAGGGGGGGGGGGGTTATTGAGCTTTTCTATTCAGGACCCCACACATTGAGCTCTGGGGCAACATCTATTTCACACTATAGCATACACCGTACACTTTTGGCTGAGCTTGTATTTGATCGGTTATATGTTGTGTTGGAGCACATCGCCGCAACATGACAGTGAAATGCCACTGGGCTTTGGGGTTAACACCGATCAATTGAATTTAAATTGGTCTTTTTCAAAAGAAAGAACACATGCCTTTTTCGATTTCATTTTTTGTAAACCGTAATCCAAGAGAATAATGTGAAAAAAAAAAGAAACCAGGTATTTCTTAATGATCCCATATATTTGGCAAATTTTGTTGCAGGTGTTCACAAGTAAAGGATCAATAACTTAAACTATTTTCTTTATTAAGACTATTTTGCTGTCGTCAGAAAAACTTCTTGATTTCGCCCAAAAGTTGGGCTTCTATTTGCTGAACGTGATCGGGACCTTCAATGTGCGGAATGATAAAAATTTTGCTTAACAAATATAACATTGTTATCAAGTTAATCAAACTTACATACAAGGTTACCTGGCGGTTACGTAAACATTTTATCGACTTTCAAGATATCTTAGAGTTTGAAATATGAGTTACACGGCTTCTACCAGCTGAACTTCAAACTTTGCTCATACCACTTGAAATTCCACCATATAAAAAAAATCTGTATATAAAACTACTAGGACAAAAAACAAATAATTTATCTAGCCACCCTTTTTTGTCCCAAACGGGAACAGTTACTCTTGATAATAAAACATATTGACACTGCTACGTTTCTTTATCAAAACACGACAAGTAGTATTTTATAGATTTATTCTCGCAGAAAAACTTAGTTTAAGTAGTTTTATAGAGTAGTTCTTAGCGGGCGTTAAATAGCTAAGCAATTCAAAGCAAAACTTTTGTTTTTTTAGTAAAGGAATTATATTATAGGATTATTAAATAGTATAAAACAGCAATGTATGAAAAGAATAAGTATTGCTCTGGTGGATGTTGGCAGAACAAGCCGTAACTTTGTTTGAAAAAACGCTTGTTTTCGAGTCAAATTACATCTCATATTCCTTTAAATGTTAAAAATATTTCCGCTGGTGATTAATCCCAAAATTTGTCTATACGCTTTTAGGGAATATTATTTTTAGAGAAATTATGATTATTTTTGAACATATTTATATCCCAACAATATTTAGAGTTACAATTCACCAAACCATTTCTAGGTTCGTGTGACGGACGTTTATTCGTTTTGTGTTGGTTGATTTACAATATACTGATTTTTGGTAAGTCATAATGGAAATTAAAGGCTTGATATTCAATTATTCATCTCGATTTAAGCAAAAACTCAAGGAGAATTAAAAATGGCAACGCAGTTTTAGGTTAAGACAATTATTTTGTAAAAGCACTCAACGGTTCATGTGCACACATCAGCACACATCCCCTGTTTCCATGTAGCCTACAGACTCGGTACAGGATTCGTAAACATTCTCTACAGGATATACTTTACTGTAATTTGAAAGAAAATATCCATGATGCAAAAACAAAATGCTATAAGAAAACAGTCACTGGTAGGCGTATTTATCGACAGTGAAATAAAAGTTTTAAAAAATATTGCTCAGCCATATATAAATTATGAAACATTTAACTTGACTGGGTATTTGGCCACCGTGCCGAAATCAACATAATTAGTGTCATGTGTTTGGCAGCTACTGACATAATAAGTGTCACTCGGGCGACCTGAAATCAAGGTAATAAGCCAGCCAAACGATATCAACGTGAACAAATTTTCCCGAGGCAAGGCAAAAAACAAGATCGTCCTCTTCAATTCATATCTTGCATTTACAGACGAAAAACCGCAGTTAACTGTACCGTAGTCTACAAAAGCTATTTTCGAGTGACGTATCTTACTCCACCCAATCAGATTGAACCTTTGAACCAAATATAAGCGGCGGTCTAAACACAAGAAGGCA
>JAVFBX010159311.1:0-15167 GCA_034783855.1 Mopalia kennerleyi
ATACGAATTTGAGATAATCGTTTAAAAAAGGCCGTTCACTATATGATTTGGTCACAGCTTGTTCTAGTGAAATTAAACTTAAATAACTTATACGTGGTATTATATACCGTAGAGCTGATCCATTCAGGTTCTGAAATCATTTCATGTTCAATCTGGAAATTTATTTTAAAAAATAAATTTGAAGCCAAAATGATTGCCCATTATATCAGAAAGTAAAAAGACGAAGACGTTGTCCTATTGTAGATTCAACGTTCTGGTGCGAACATGTGTCTACTTCGGCAATTAAGATCAGGAATAATATATCGAATGATACAAGAATTGTATACAATTTTAATACTTTTAAGAAAACTGTTGGCTGCTGATGAACGTGATCCTTTTGTTCAAAGCTGTTTTTGTGTATTTAATTATTATTTACATATTGATTTGTCTTTCAACCGTGGATAATTTTGAATTGACATATTTGTATTGGTAGTAATGTTTATAGTTTACAGGTCGATGCTAATAGTGGTGGATTATTGTTGAAATATCCACTGTGTTATATTCTACTCTGTTCTACTTTGTACCAATCCATAATATTCTGTTCCAATCTGTTCATTCTAGTTTATTGAATTAATTCCTATTTGTCTTTGTTTTATTCTGCTTCCTTCTATTATCCATCTCGCAAGATGTCTTTGCATTGTGTCTTGATATTCGTCTGCTTTCTCTGACGTTTGGCTTTCCTCGGGCGTTGGCCTGGCGCAACCTCACATGTTATATGTATTGATACATTAGTGCTTTAATTCAAAATCTAATCAAACACAAACACTTCAACATGCATTTTTGACTTCACAATTGACATGCACAAATAGAGACAGCCGTATTTTATGTATACTTTCAGGCGTTTATAGTCACAAATTATATAAACATTCCAATCAGTAGCATTGAACATCAACAATTGAAATAGATTTAACTTTAATTGTTGAAATGTTTGTAATAAAATTTGGATGGGTAAATTGACTTGATGGGGATGTTTGAGCTTCCCTGTGTACAACTCCAGGGATTCTCAAAATAACTTCACATAAAGGTTTTATGACAATGATATATAGGAAGTGGAATAGCCTAGGTTTCAGCAGAGAATGTGGATGAAGCTGAAGACAGAGATAGGGACGCCACACGAACTGTCATAAATTATGAGATAAATTACATCAAATACGGCGCTAAATCCAAATAAAACAAATACATATTTGTCTCTATTCTACTGTATGCTGTTGTATTCCCCTATCTGTTGTATGCTATTGTGTTATACTCTATTTTATTGTATTCTATTCGCTTTGCTTCTATTCTATTATACTCCATTTCATTACATTATATACCATCCTATTGCGTTTTATTTTATTCTTATTGAAAGAATATCAATATTGTTATCTTATTCGTCGATAATTTTAAAATTACGTGATATGATAGTTAAAAATGATTTTATGTACGCAGGTCAATGTGCCAGGACAACTCCTCCTTGCCATTACACCTGTCATTGTGCTGATACCAGCGGGTGTGATTCTGCCATAAACAACATGTGTGAAAATACAGCTGGATGTTCAACAGGATGGAGTGGATCAAAATGTCAGCGAGGTAAATCTTGAGAATTCAGATGCAAATCATATCAACTTGTTTTAAATATTGCTGTGTCGTATTCCCCCCCGAACACACAATTATATCAGTAAATCGGATATTTGTCGGTTAATTAACGAAATAAAGAATCATCCGTTTAAGATACTTAAGAAATAAATAGGATTGAAGGGGGTGAAGTAGTGGTCACACGTTTTCCGCACAATTTACCCTTTAATGCTTTTACTGAAACCAATATATTTTAAACTAAGCAAAAACAAATATGTATTTCTCAAGCTGTCGTTTTCGTTGAACATGTATGTGTCATTTGTAAAAAGAGTACGGACAATGTTACAATTTAGTCCTACATAGGTTAATAAGACAAGGTAGCTATTCGTCGGCAATTACCATTGTATATCGACTTTTGTATGGATTAAGCTGGCTGCACTATATAAAGCGTCAGAAATAGAGTGATATTTCATGAATTGTCAGTATAAACCTATTACGTAACTTTTGATGATTTGTATCACTTTTGATTTTTTTATCTGCTTATTGTTTTGCGGGCAGGTGGACTGATAATTGGTGTTTCTATTTCAGAAAACATTGCACTGGGCTCAATCAACCTTGGGGGTGGTACAGGCACTGTCGGCTCAATCACTGGGATGTTTACATCAAATGCCTTTGACGGACTTTTAACGACACAGTATAATTCTAACCAAAGAAATGGCCCATACATGTGGGTGAACCTAAAGTCAACACGGACAATCAACAAAATCAAGCTGATAACATCCGGTAAATATGATGACAATTAATGAAAAAATGTTTATACAAATAAAATCATAAACCATATTTTCTAATGAGATACTTTGCTGCATCAGAAAACTAGAAAGTTCACATATTAGTGTCGCATTTAGTGTTTAATATCAAATACAGCCAAATCATTGCTGTCTATTAACTGATAGACAGTAAGTCATGGAATTTCAATGTATAACTAATGTATAAGACGATTTTCATTAATCGTTTTTGCCCTAGTCAAAGGCAGTTCACAAAATGCGACAGTGTTTTCCAACAATAATTGACATTAGCAAAACAATAAAATGTGAAGTGTTCCTCCAGTGCTAAGTATATATATCATTGATATTCTCCAAACAAATTGCCCTCAGTCAGACAGTTTGATCTTTTATGGCACCGCTGGTGTTTTAAATGAAAACCAACGGTAATTGTTTACAAGACACCAATAGAGTGATGGCAAACCAAACAAGTTATTCCTGGGTTGCGCTTTGTATAAATATAAGTAAGACCTAATTAAGATTAATTTCAAATTTTGATCTTACTTGTCACAGAGACTGATCCTGAATGGATATCAGAATTCCAGATCCATGTTGGCGCCAATTCACCAGATGATATCTCTCAGTTGTGTTATGAAGACTCACCATCATCTAACAAGATAGTACATGATATTACATGTCAAACGCCTTTGGAAGGTCAATATGTTCGGCTTCAAGTCCCAAGAACCACCAATCTAGTAATCCGAGAGATGGAAATCTACGGTAAGATGTCAGCTATTTTTCACAAAACTACTTTGCATTGTTTTTTGTGGAATAAAAAATGACACAGTGTTATACTTCGCACACCAAATATGCAGCGAATGTAGTTAACATATGCATTTTGCAAAAAGAAAGTAAAGAGTGACAAACCGATTTTTATAAGAATAACTATAATAATGCTAATAATAATTATAATCAATGGATATAAAAAAACATCATTTGAAAAAGCAAAACTCTTCAGATAACAACAGTTAGGGTAGTGCAGCGGTTTTCCGACGTAAGCTAGTGAATGTCACAAATACTGTCAGCAGTTTAAAACTGTAGTTCACAAAAGGACTTGAACTTGGTGAATAGATCGCAATGTAAGGAGTTATATGCATTTCTAAAGGACACAATATAATATCTGAAAAAAGACCCCCTTCGGCTTGGTAGTACCACAATGAAGGTTCGGTCGGTGCAAAATGATCAAGAATTTTGTCTTTAGGTCCAATTTATCGTCCGTAGTTGATATATGATCTGGTAAAGCATAGCTGTCGGGTGTATTTGACGGCAAAATGGTTTACTGGACGCAACTGTTCTATACATAGCAATGCAAAAATGTCACACGATTTTTGTTAGAAATGCATGAAAGAAACAAAGAGGATGGTTCATTCGACGATGTGCAGAATCCCGATTCCTTGCACACAGTAGTGGTAGCTAATAATAATAACGTAATCATTGCGGTTAGAACTAATTATGGTGAATTTATGTGTGTCTAGAACATATAACGGATGTGGTTATTTAAGCGGTGATTACCACCTTCAAATAATCCGCCATTGACGGAAAAGGTCAGAAGCCACACTTCATGGTATTAGTAGTAATACAGCAGTTTATTAGCTAAATGGTAAATATACGAATCTTCAGCAAAATGTCGTATGTTGTTAATAATATTTCTGATAAGATCATTTGTTGGTATTAGAGCTTCTCTGTCGAAATATAATTAAAACACCCTGGTGGATTGTGATGGGCTTGAGTTATGTCTGCTAAAGTCAGAAATCCACAATTTATCCTATTACTGTTTCATGGGAAGCCAAGAATACTCAAATATTTACCATTCACATTTTTTTCTCACAAAAATGGTGACAGTTACACTGTAAATTCAAACGTTTAGGTTTTAAACGCAATAATAAACGCGAAACTGTAACACTTTTTAAACACAATAATGTATTTATAGCCAGTATCTAAACATAATGTTTAAATAAGTTAAACAATGTGTTTAAATCCCAAAACAATGTGTTTAGTTCCATTAAACACAATTTTTAAACATCATTTTGTGTTCAACATCTAAACACAATAATGCGTTTATGGGTCGGTAACACTTTTTAAACGGAATATTGTGTTTAGTTGCCTCTGAAATAAACACTTAGTGGAGTTCACATATCAATACCATTAGTATTACACCACGCAGGGTTAGAAAAAATGACCAGATGATCGGGAACTGCTGTTGGCATGGGCGAATTTGATCGCTTATATACAAAAGCATCTTTTTAATTTCTGGCCTAGGGGACGTAACCAACCAGAGGCGTACCTCTATAGTGAGTGTTGCGTGAACCCTAAAAACGAACATTAAGTTCACTGTCTGGTGGGGAATTAATTCAAACCATCTATTTCACAATAGGTTACCAATAGCTATTGTTGTATTGCTTAGTGTGTGAGCTCTAAAATAGAGGACAACAAAGGACGACAACGTATGAGTTTTGTTTTCTTCAATTTTATAACTTGATGTATGAATGAATCAGGTGCAACGTTCTGATTTCTGTCAATTTCAAAATATCCGTTATAATTTCTATTGTCTTTGTTTTCTCGTTGTATTTTCGGTCAAATTGGCAAAAAACGTACGCCGCTGTAACTTTATAATAGTGAACTTAGTTGTTGATGTCGTATGGAAAATGTTTGTTCTCAATTAACTTCTGTTGCAGTTATCAACGTCAACTCTTGATATATTTAATATAATGATAAATTAGGACAAACACTATTTGTAATAAAACTGGAAATAACTTGGAACATGAATACTTGAAGCGATGCTCCCAGCTGCAATTACGCGTATATCCCTTGAATGGTTACCATTAAATATACCTATATATGGTATCGACTTATCATTTCTTCGTTTTATAAAATAACCTGAGGGTTACATATATATACCTACCTACGACCACCGGCAGCTGACATTTTGGGCGTGGCCAACCGTCCATGGCGTCACGCAACTTACACTCTTGGGTGTTACGGGTTAAGACATGTATAAACCGTAAATCCGTACTATAAACAGTCGACTATATAGGTCTCGTGACGTAGGCACCTATTTTGAAACGTAAGATATTTGATTGGTCAATATTTGTGGAGCTCTTCTGTTTAGTAATAACAGTACCAAGACAATGCCGCGGGGATGAATTTGACTGTAGTTTAAAAGCATTACCCAATGTTTAAGATCCAATTATAAAATGGATATAGCTCGATTAGAAAATAAGACAGAATAATTCAACACAATAAATGATGCCCGTTTTATATATATGCATTTTAGTGAAGAAAGGAGCATCGCTTTAAGTGCTCACCAAACCGTCCGCATCAATCCATATCAGCTTATTTTGCTTTGCACACATCACTGAAAATCGCTGTCACGTGATCATAACTTACGAAAATTAAACATAACGTTTAGTTCTGGAATGATTAATTTTTATTGAGGACTTAGAATCGTTCCTTTTGTTAAATACAGACAGTACTATGTTGCTAAATGAATTGACAATTAATCTAATTTTGTTTGCTGTTGATATTGTCTTGTTTTCTGACTCAATATAGAAGGGATGCAAGACAAATTAGATAGTATAAAGCTATATTGTGATAAATGGGGCTTAACTGTGAACGTAGTTAAAACAAAATGCATGGCTTTTAAGAGAGGTGGCCCAATTAAAAGAACTGAAAAATGGTATTATAAAGGTTCTCTTTTAGAAAACCTGAATACGTTTTGTTTGTTGGGCTTAGTTTTTAACTCTAATTGTAATTTTTCAAAAGCTCAGATAACGTTAGCTGACAAAGCAACAATGGCACTAGGCATTTTAAGTTTTAACTTAAAAAAATATTAAATAGATCCCAAAATCACCTGTCAGCTGTTCGACGCATTTGTTGGCTCAATCCTTCGTTATGATTGTGAGGTCTGGGGATTCCAACCTGGTCCAGCAGTGGAAAAGGTACAATTAAAATTTTGGAAACAAATATTTGTGTAAACAGGTCGACACCAAATGCTGCTGTATATGGCGAATTAGGACGCTATCCCTTGTATGAAATGCGGATTATTGCTATTGTGAAATATTGGTTTAAAATTTTGTATAGTAACAATATCCTCATAGTGAACGTCTTAAACAGCTTGTTAAGCTCAGCCGATAGAGGGTGTGTAAATTGGTGTTCGCTGTTGAGGGACAGCTTACAAAAGTATGGATTTGGGGATGTCTGGCTTTTCCCCGGAAGTGTTATATTTAAAAATTTCTTCCCACTGTTTAAGCAAAGAGTAAAAGATTGTTTTATACAAAACTGGCATAGAATGTTAGACTCACCCAAACTGAATATCTATAAATATCTAAATGATGATTTATCATATCGTCCCTATTTATCTATGATAAAGAATATCCCAAGCAGAATTGCCCTGTGTTGCCTTCGAACATCATCACATAGGTTAAAAATAGAAACTGGCCGGCATGGTCCACAAAAGGTCGAACGAATGCCTAGGTTATGTAATTATTGTACTTTAAATGTTATAGAGGATGAGTTCCATTTTATGTTTATCTGTCCTGCTTATGATGACCTCAAAAAATTATATATACCTAAATATTACTGGAGATTTCCAAGTGTATACAAACTTACACAATTACTGTCCACGCTTTCAAAAAGTACTCTCTATAGCACAGGTAAATATATTAGACTTGCAATGGCGAGACGTAACTAACGATAATAATATCGGTCTCATGCAGAATAACAACTGATTGTTATCATATTTGTTCTTGATGTATGTAAAATTGTAAATGTGTCATTTGCTCTCTGCAACCAAAATGCGAGAAGCATAAATTATGCTTAAGCAAATAAAGTTCATTCATTCATTCATTCATAATAAACAATTCATTTACGTTTCTATATGTCGATCCGTGGCAATCCTTTCATATTCTGTCCACTGATTAGACCGCTGTAGCCTATGTGGTCAACTAGGAATCTAAAGTAGAGCATTATTTCTCGTCACAGCTAATGATTCTGAGTCTCCTCGGACTCTCACAAAGAGCGGATTAAGCCTTCACCCTACGCTGATAATCTCTCGATTACAGCTGTGGTGGAATCGAACATATTCCGTTTTGATGTGGGTGAGTTGTGTCTCCTTCTCTTTATAGCTCCAAGGTTAGACTTATTAGAAATATCAGAGCACACAGAATATACGTGCTTACCGACCCCGCCATGTCAAACCATGTTCCGACACGACACGTCGCTGCTGGCGTCATTATCAAGGGACTTTTTTGTTAATTAATGAAAAATCGAAGTTTGAATTTGACTGAGTGTTATAAAATGCAGTTGTGTTTGTTATATTTATCTCCAGCGTATAGCCTTCAGATTGATTCGTGTCTATTTCTTCTCGGTTACATTTGGTTTAAATTGCATGATGATTAGTTGCACCGTTCCCTTTTTCGAGAAAACTACAACACAAATACATCTATAAAAAAGCGAGTGATTTACAAGGCATATCCACTTCCGTCCTGTGGCCAAAACGAGCGCTATCGAATGCCTGTACTGGTGTCTGCAGTTTACAACGCACGACAAATAACTGCAGAAATCATAGAGATAAAAGTGTATAAAAAAAAACAACAAGATTAACGATAATGGTACAGCTCTTGAACTTTTGAAATCATACCAATTTTATACACAAATTGACATTACTAAATATACACATAGTCTTTACCCTACTTGAAACAGATTTGAAAACAGATTTGAAACCCAGTCACGTGTAACAGAAGTCTCATACGTTGGTGTATACGTGTACAGATACCTCATTGGGATAGACCACTGTAGTGTTAGAGAGCTAAGTTCGCAATTGACTTAGACATATCAGTAAATAACACTTAATATGTTCATCCCATACCCCTGACAATGAGGTCCTGCTACAATAGGTGAGTTTGATTTTTTGAAATATATTGCGTAAATGAAGAGAGAATATATTTTGGATAATATTGATCAGACCTGCCTACCCGGTGTACTCTGTAGTATTTTGTACACATGATTTATGTTAAATACACCAATTGGCCATCAAAATACACACATAAATTAATATTCTGTACTATGTTGTAACACAGAAATCGTCTCATAGTAAGAAAATATTCGTAAACAACTAATTTTTACTCATATAGACAGATGTGTGTGTATGTGTGTGTGTGTGCCCTGGATTAACCCGAAAAATCCCACATGTCTTCAAAGCTGAATTATTCTGAAACGATACATTTTTGCTATTAAATCATAACAGACCTTCGATAATAACCATGTTAAATATGTTATAAAGTTACAATTCAGATATAATTTTGTTTAGTTCATTAGCCGTTTATATGAAAATTTTTGTAAAATTCATTGTTAATCTATTTCCTTGTTAAACATAACAACAAGGCTTTATGGATTACAACTTCTGGTTTATAAGTATAAGCGCTAAGTTCCATAGCACATATTCTAAATGTTTCTAAAACAAGTTAATTACACGTGTTATGAGTTTCAGCTACATTGCGTAATATGGGGCTCAGAAATATCGGATTCTTTCAGTGTATTAACTGATGTTGGACAAGGGGGTATCCTGCCACCTACACTTTTCGCATTTATTCGCACGACCCTCGGGAAACTTTGTCAGAAGCTAACATCAGATGTAATTTAAGTGAGATGTTCATGAACCATTTACGGTCTTGTTGGACCCCTTGGGCTCAAAATGAACCAATTTTTTTTATCACTTAGATAAAAGGTTAGGTATTCAAACTATATGTTGGTGAAAAAAATAATTCGAAATTCTAATTACAAACAGTTCAATTTTGAGTATAATTTAGTCTTCTATTGATCATATCCAAGTGGCAAAACGTTAAATGCCTGTTTCTGGCACTTCACTTTTAAGCAGACCCTACATTTTCCAATGCCTATCTCTATAAAACTAATCATGTTAGAAACTTCAAAGTTATATCATTGTAAAGAGCACAATGCGATCTAGTAATTTTTTTTACAATTCGTATTTGATTTTTTTTTTAAATTGTTTTCTGAAAGTTGTATTTTACATTTTTATAAGACTTCCCATTGTGTGATAGACGAAATAATCCACAGTGATCCATCTAATCAAACTTTACAAAAAAAGAGGCACCGTTTACTAGTTCAAGGACTATTCTACTAGGCCAACTAATCTATTGAGTTGTATCGTAATTGCACTTCGAGAAATAAAACTGTTTTTTTTTCTGTTGACATTTACTCGTTTTGCAATATTTTTGGAAATAATAATTGGAATTTCACAGCTTTCGCAAATATATAATCCTGAGTGTTAAAGCTTTCCACAAATATATACATATATATGGTTCAGATTTACTCTTTCGCATAATAGACTAAATATAACAGGTGTTCTGAAAATCGACCAAGGGTCCAGCAAGACATATATATGCTGATAACAAACGATTAATTTGTCAATCTGATATTACAGATAAACCACTGGTAGGTATTTGCGAGACTTTGAGTCGATCATGAAATCATATATAGGGTTAAGAAAACGCCCCGTGTACGTGTTTGTTCAATCGATGTAACAACCATAATATTAATGCGGTACAACGTTAATTAGGCCACGTGAACGGCTACACAAAATGATGTGAAAGGGACTTTGTTTAACCTTTATTGATTTAGTATTTACTGTTTTGTCGATGGTTGATTTATTATAGTCAAACAGCTCTAAAACCTAATGAAATAAAATATAATAATTCATTCATGCAGAGGCCCACGGCCGTGGCATAGTGACTAGCGTGTGCGCTTACTAATCTTACTTCGATGTACCGTTCACTCTCATTATTTACAGTCGAACAAAGGTTGTAACACTAAACCATACTTTCTATCCTGAAAAATGCCAATTACGGTGACAAATAAAAGTGAATATTATATCCAGCTACGAGTTTATTTTTATTGAAGTTTACTTCAGTTCAGGTAACATTTAACTTTTATCGGACTCACATTCCAGTGATCTTCCAAGCGAGAAAAAATATATATGATAAGCTACTACCTGCATTATCAACCTCTCAGGCCGTTGATTGCATTAGGTCAGATTGGCGTATTCATGTCTGTTGTTCGAAGAGTAATCAACTGATGCTAGTGACTTCACACGTCACCCACCCGCATCAAATACATTCCAGTGGTTACGGCATTCATCTGGTGTGTATTTAACTGTGCGACTAAATTCTTACGTTTAATCTGGGTTTAGTATATCCCAGGTTTAATACTAAGAAAAGTATTCCACCTTCGGAAAGTATTCCAATAGTCCAAAGCGTTTAATCTGGGATTAGTATATCCCAGGTTTAATACTAAGAACAGTATTCCACCTCCGGGAAGTATTACAATAGGCCAATGCGTTTAATCTGGGATTAGTGTATCCCAGATTTAATACTTAGAAAAGTATTCCACTTTCGGAAAGTATTACAATAGGCCAATGCGTTTAATCTGGGATTAGTATATCCCAGATTTAATACTTAGAAAAGTATTCCACCTCCGGGAAGTATTACAATAGGCCAATGCGTTTAATCTGGGATTAGTATATCCCAGGTTTAATACTTGGAAAAGTATTCCACCTCCGGGAAGTATTACAAAAGGGCTATGCGTTTCATACTTTTTCTCTGTTCTCAAAACAGCAAAATATATTGCTTATCACATAGCACATATTGAAATCTACCACAGGTGTAAGTTTTGACCCTACATCGGAGCTACACATAGTGATCACTGTGTGTCTGTTCCTTCAAAATATAGATGTTTTGTCAATATGACCAAAGGATGTAGATTCAGGCAGACGGATCAATTTATATCAGGATGTATTAAATGTCCCAAATAGAGATTGCAGTATTGATCTCAGACAAAGATAGCGGATACAACTGAGAGTATCACGCCATTATAATCTATTGATCATATACATTTCCCCATAGTTTGGCGAGTTGTTGTTGTTGTTGTTGTTGCTCGGAGTAATGTCGTATCAACCAATCGTTAGCGTTCGTGGGATGAACAACAAACAAACTTGCACATTGTCTTTATCACTCAGTTACTTCAAATTCTCTTCTTCTTTCTGTAATAAAGCGCCCAAATGGCTTATTATACCTTATAGTCTGGACGAACCAGAGTTAGATGGGAACAGTATCTTATTGAATTGTATGTGTGCTGTCAATAGAGATACGACATCAAGCCATACGAAATCTTTAGAAAATCGCTTAAATTATACATAATATTGAATCCGCAGGGCCTCTTGTCTCGCCAAAAAACTTTCTGCCCTGCATGTTAGTTGAATACTCGCCAGAAGTATAGAGTGAGCAGCTCAGCGCGCATTTCCTATTACATAATAAGGAAGGGTTCAACGTTATCAAGTACCAATTGTTAACTACATAAAAAGAAGTCCGGATCCGATTTGGCTCAGGACTACTATTTATGTAGTAATATTTAATTACATACAAAGAAGAAACTGAAGTAGTTGGTGTTGCCCTTGGTTTCAATATGGCTTGTGAGACGTCAAGGTGAGCAGCTCGATCCAGTATTTGCTATTACATAATAAGGAATGGCTACATGTTAATAGGAAGGCGACAATTTAAGACCACAGGATTTCTTTTTTGTTAGTGTGAATTTGTTGTATATTCGTACCAAATAAAATCAGTTTTCTCATGTAAAGGAGTCTAAATTTCGTCTGAGTAAGACATTAAGAAGACAGTATAATACAAGACGCAGCTAACATTTACAATTAACTTGAATTAAATTCATGTTAGGGAATGGAGAAATATTATAAAAGTAATGCATAAATACCAATAACTGTGATCGTCTGAAAACTAACCACTTAGACAATTATTGCCATCCAGTAATACGAACTGTACTGCCAGATTTAAGCTTTTCAATGCTGTTTTCGTTTTCTTTACACAGTTTTTCATATTTTTTTTAAATATCGTATTACAACGGTTTTACTTCAAAGATAACTGTGAGAGAGGAGGCTTGTTAAAAGTCTATACATTGCTTATAGCTTTCTCTTTTCGCTTCAGTGACACCCTATGAAGTGGGAAGTGGATTAGAGTGGGAAGTAAATTAAAGTGGGAAGTGGGTTAGAGTGGGAAGCGGATTAGAGTGGGAAGTGCATTAGAGTGGGACGTGGCTGAGAGTGGGAAGTGGATGAGAGTGGGAAGGGGATTACAGTGGGAAGTGCATAAGAGTGGGAAGTGCATAAGAGTAGGAAGTGCATAAGAGTAGGAGGTGCATTAGAGTGGGAAGTGCATTAGAGTGTGAAGCGGATTAGAGTAGAAGGTGGATTAGAGTGGGAGGTGGATTAGATGGGAGGTGGATAAGAGTGGGAGGTGGATTAGAGTGGGAAGTGGATTAGAGTGGGAAGCGGATTAGAGTGAGTAGAAGGTGGATTAGAGTGGGAGGTGGATTAGAGTGGGAGGTGGATTAGAGTGGGAAGTGGATTAGAGTGGGAGGTGCATTAGAGTGGGAAGTGGATTAGAGTGGGAGGTGCATTAGAGTGGGAAGCGGATGCAGATTGATCGGAGTGTACTGAGAAGCTTATGTAGATTGAGAGCTTATTGAAGAACCATATGATCTTGCTACAAATTTGTTGTTTGGACTTTAAGAAAGTAAATAAATCTCTCCTTCTATAACACTAAAACGTAAAGTATCAGCTGAGTGGTTTGACGAAAATTGCAAATCTAGAAAAAAAAATACTTTTATGAAAAATTAAATGCATACAGAAGAGAGAAAAGTGATGTGAACAGAATTGAAATGGCTAAGGCAAGATCCAAATTTAAAAAAAATATACTTAATTGTAAACAAGCTTTTAATGTACAAAGGACACAAGAATTAATTTGAAACACTAAAATCAACTAGTTCCAAAAATTAATTGAATTTATCAAAGGGAGTGTCTCTTAAAACCCCAAACTTTGTAAAGCATTTCAATATCATAAATAGTCATGTTGATCGCTTTTCTCTTTCTACCTGTTACTCAAATAAACAGATCATGTTTGATCTGGGATGAGTAGCCTACATATTTATCCCAAATTAATAAACTAGACTCTGAAATCATAGAGTTAGCGTTAAACGAAGCAGTCTCTCTGTTGAAACAAAATAAATCATGCAGCTGGTCCCGACCGAAAACTAAATAAGTGTATAATATACGGGTATGACTTTGTAAAAGAAGTTATATTTACTCTGTTCAATACTTGTTTATCACAAGGTTATTTTCCCACTGTTTGGTCTGCAAGTTATATAACTCCACTGTACAAAAAAGGGCACCCAAACGATCCTGTGAACTATCCGGGTATCGCAGTATTAAGCAAAATCGCTAAACTTTTCACTAGAGTTCTAAATGACAGATTACCTGACTGGGCTGAAAAGTTCTACGTTTACATTTACGGTACCCAACAAATATTCCTTCTATCCTATGCTCATGACATAATTATTTTTTTGTGAATCCGTGAAGGGGCTTCAAAAGTCCCTAAATATTTGTCAAGATTATTGTAATAAATGGCAGATGGTTGTCAATGGAGAAAAAGTAAAGTAATGGTTTTCCGTATTAAAAGGAGGTAAATTGTCTAAAAATGTCAACTTCTATTATGATGATTCGCACATATATATTGTTAGTAAATATTCATATTTATGCGTTTTCTTTAGCACGGGAGGTTGATTCGTTGACGCCACAAATACCCTTTCTGGACAAGCCTTGGAATCAATATTCAAAATGAACAAATTGTTATTCAATTTCTTAGAACTGTCTGTAAAATATCGTCTAGATCTTTTTGATATTCTTGTGCCAATTCTGAATAATGGCTCTCCGGTAGGGGGGTTTAACCCTGCAGATTGCTTTGAGAAAAAAAAACAGTTACAATTTTCAAGATGTTTGTTTGGTGTCAAAACGTCAACCCAAAATAACTTTATTTATGGTGAACTTGGCCGAACAAATTTGTTTAAACGTGTAGAATGCTTAACAGTGTCAACTATTGAAATTCAAACGAAAACTAGCTAGAGTTGTAAACATGACATTGTATCATGATTCCGTTGGTAGAAACAGAAACAACTGGGTAACTAAACTAAGTAATCTACTTTGTCACAATGGCCTCGTTGAGGCTTAGTTGTATCAAGGGGTTGGAAATGTACGAGTGTTTCTATCTCTTGTAAAACAAAGATTCCGAGATGTGTTTGTCCAAAACTGGGAAGAAAGATTGCGTGGGTCCACAAGAGTAAGATTTTATGTAACTTTTCGTGTCTTTGGATTTCAAAGGTACCTAAATCTACCGGTCTCAAAATTATACATGTATTTGCTTTGAGCAGAATACGGTTCTCGTCCCATAGACTGCAAGTCGAAATAGGTAGGTTGCACAAGCCACGGGCAATTCATGTAGAAAATGACTATCATTACATACTTGTTTGTCTCTTATTTGCTGAATTAGAAAAGCATTAATACCACGCCATTATTGAAAAAACCCATAGAGAGAAAAGCTTCTTCTGTATTGTTAAAGAGGCACTAGCTCCCAAAATTAGCTTTTAACAATAAATTCAGATCGCTAGGATTTTAAATGGTATCAAAGTTTGTTCATAAATTAAAATAATGCCGCAAAAACGAAAATATTTAATGCGTACTTATATTGTACGAGCCAAGAGAAATCTGGTCAAAATTCGAATTCAAACCGAAGAAGGTGTGCCATTTTGCTTCATGAAGATTCAACCGGAAAGATCCGCCATCTTCCTTGTTATGTATATTTGCGCACGGCACGTAACCCGTGGACGGTTAGAATT